>CP137676.1:16049711-16264487 GCA_037976565.1 Mesocentrotus franciscanus
GGGGTATAGACTTAGCCCGTGAAAATTGCGATTCCCTTTGTGGTACACGAGCAGACGACGCGTGTCATATTGAATAGTTAATAAAACCACACCTGAAGGCTCGAATGAGCGAGTTTTTATATCAAACATGTTTCAATATTACTCTGTACAGGATTATGAGACTTAAAGGGCTGGTTTTAGTTCTCCTTTATGATATATTCTGACGAGAAGTAAAAGAAAGCGTATACGTTCGCAGCCCGTCTTTAAAAGATTCGAAAGTATAATCAATGAAATTCCAAGACTTCCTTTATGTCCGTATTTGACGTTAGGGTAGTATCAAAAGCGTGAAGATTTACAAACAGTATCTTAGGCTCAAGCAAGTATGCCTTTAAAGGTACTATGTCCCATTTGCAGGCCAAAACAAATGAAAAGGTTACATTGCAACGGCATTTAAAAGATAATACTAATTTAGAACTTCCCTCAAAACAAAAGGGATTGAAAATGTCTTTTTGTGGGAAAATAACGACCGTTAGTTGTCGAATCGAATTTAGCGAGCGCGCTCGTTTAATTAATAAGTCTGTTTTTCAGACCCTTGTACCGAACGGTCGTACGTTTTGTGCTGCGCAAAGATTCAATCAGTTTCATTTTGGCCATTACAAGAAGTGGGTTATTGATGTAGACAAATACTCATGTACCCTTTACAGCTCATTTTATGTATGTTATTACCAAAGAAAAAAGAAGTCAGTCAGACACTAAATAGTGTCTGACAGTGAAGTCTAGAAAGTAAATGGGTTTCCTTGCATAATTTGAATACTACGACATTGCTAACGTTTACATTTCACAGAGAGGACATACGTGACATAGGCCTATTCATAATTCATACAAAGTTATACAGAATTTGATTTTGGCTGCAAAAGGGATACACTACCTTTAATCCACGTTTTCTGCTTGCACGTGGCCTATGATGTTTGGGTCGTGTTAATTGCTGCGACGTGTCACAAATGTCACAATTAAACCCATCGAGAATATATAGTTCGATCGGTAAAAGAATAATATTATTCCTTTTCTGTGTTGGTTAGTAAGTCGTGTCGTCATACAACTAAAAACACCGTTTTAATCTTGATGTTATTAAAAGCAATTGAACTAAGCACTTGAACCACCCACTGCTGACGTCGACACGCAACTAGTATAAGGTGTACAAGAAAAGAAGGCCTTTGGACATTCTCTCCAAATAGAAATGCAGTAATATCTCTCAAACTGTTTAGGCCATGTATTGAGAAAGCCTATGCGGCACTGTGGCGTGTGGATATCCAATAAAAGACATCGCTGTATACTACTCGGATGACGATTAAATTTTGGAGGAAAATAGACCAAGAAAGATTCAAATTGCCGATTTTCAGTCAACGGTTCAGACTGGCCAATAGTCTACAACCTCTAAATCAATCGTGATTACGAAATTGCGTAAAATGTCAGATCATTAAAATAATTGCATTGCCGATTTGGATTTCCCCTCTGACTGAGGGGTTTGCAAAACAACTTCAATATTTATTTCATTGTGCCGGACGACAATCAGGAAGATTTTTAATTAATATTTGGTATACCAAACAACTTTTCTTCCAAATTCGGTAAAAGTTGAGTCATGGAGAATGCGATGGATTTATTAAAGTCGTCATATTTGAAGGAAATAAGAAGGGGGTGTCGGGAGAAAGATAAATGGTCTGCACGATCAATATTTGTATATGAAAATCAGATATTTCTGCGTTCACATTTTTGGTATTGTTTGATGCATCTCTTTGCCACGAAGTTTTTATAAATAACTTCGTTTCGACGTCCCAGATTTATTGCACTTTGCATGGCAATCTTTCGTTAAAGATACTATGTCCCTTTTGCAGCCAACATGAAATTCTGTAGAACTTTGCAGGAATTATGAATATGTCATGTATGTCCTATCTATGAAATTTAAACGTTAGCAGTTTCCTAATATTCAAATCATGCAAGGAAACCCGTTTACTTGCTAGACTTCGCTGTCAGACACTATTGAGTGACTGACTGGCTTTTATTTATTTTTGGTAATAACATAAATAAAAATGAGCTGTAAAGGGTACATGAGCATTTGTCTACATCAATAACCCACTTCTTGTAATGGCCAAAATTAAACTGATTGAATCTTTGCGCAGCACAAAACGTACGACCATTCGGTACAATGATCTGAAAAATCAGACTATTATTTACTGGCTCTATAGCTCCTAAGTCGATTAGACAACTAATAGTCGTTATTTTCCCACTTAAAGACATTTTCAAGCCCCTTTTTTAGGGAAGTTCTAAATTACTATTGTCTTTCAAATGCCGTTGGAATTTAACCTTTTCATTTTTTGGCAAATGGGACATAGTACCTTTAAGTTACGAGGTCATCGCTAACGAGGGCATGAGGTACCATGAAGTACCTGCGTAGATTGAACTGATAGAGGAATTTTGCTTGAGGACTGTGTACTTATTGCAATGCAATTTCATATTGAGCCTTCTTAAGTCCTGCCTGATGCCATGCTAAGAATTTTTTTTCTCGCTCCATTTTGCTTATTTTAATCATGTGAATGGGTGAGCCGATGGGGTGAAGAATGTGCCCCTTCTTTAAATTGGGTCACCAAAGAGTTACACGTGAATTTCTGATCACATTGATTTCTTCTTGCGAAGCTCCCCAAAAGGCGACGGATGTGATAATAATAATAACAATAATAAGATATTTCTATACCGCAAATTGCATAATGCCTCTTAGCGGTTTAGGAGGAAAATAGTTGATAAGTAAAGGAAACGGAATTTGCATTACAAATTACATAAAATCAATGAACATTAAAACGTGATGACAAATTCAATGACTTTAGATCAGATCTAAGCCCATGAATCTGCAAAACACAATTTATGTTCACTGTCTTCGTGTCAATAGGCCTAAATCCTTCATACGAAGAACATGTTGTTTGTAACCTGTTTCACATGAAAGGCTGGTATAAATTGGATCCCGATTTTTTTTTTTTTTAATAGATTTTAGGAATGCCAAGTCAAAATGTATTTCAAACAAATGGGAGAAAATATATAGACACACTCTTATTAAGAAGATAGATAAGTAGGAGGTAAGTTCGACATTTTCATTTTAGAGCAACTAACGGGAAGATGCGTGATTATCGATCCTTTATGTTGCACAAGAAGAAGATGACCCTCTCGATATACGAGATTTTTTTCCTTTCTGATTCCACGAATACAATGATCGCACAATAAATCTTCAGGAATATGTATAGACTAGGAATGTTGTCCTGATGTCATGTACGACATACACGGAATCGCCCTTATGCATATCTCACTTCCCTGTGCATATTGAATACGAGATGAAAAAGAAGGGGCCTATGTATGCCCCGGCCTTGGATTTTTTTAAAGCTGCAGTGGTAGATCCAGGATTTTCTGGATGGTATGGGCACGAGTCCGAATAATCGCTGACAAGCCAAAAATACAGTTTTTACGTTTTTCACGTGTATTTTCAGTCAGAAATTGAAGGGGGCGGCACACAAATATTTTGTGTGTGCAAATCTTAATTTGTTTGAAATAGTTTGTTTGGGGAGGGGTACATATGCCCCCATGTCGCTGGGAACCGACAGTGGGTTGAACTTCATCAACTGAAACATGCGTGATCGGAGTTCGAGTACACAATGTCAATTTAACCTCGCTGTTGCATAAGGGCTAAAGGGCGAGTACCGAACATAATGTCAACCTTACACCGGATAACATCGACAGTAACATGAATTCATGAATACCAACAATCGAACATTTGACGAAGACTGACAGCAAGCGAATTAATCTTAAACGTTGAAGTAAAACATGTACTAGTAGTTAGGTGCTGATTGTATAGGTGCGTATACGGGGCGGATCAGAGGCCCGTATCATTAAACGGGGATAGGCCTATCTGAAATTCTCCTTTTTTTTAAATGAAAAAAAGGCTGTCATATTTTTAACTGTTGCCCTTTGAGATGATTTGCTGTGGGGAGGGGGAGGAGGACATTTGGGAATATTTTCCTTTTAGAAGAGATGTGTATTTAAGATATGCCAGATTTTTATTTTGCCCGGGGGAGGGGCACATTGTAACATATACAGAAATTATGCACATAAACAGCGGTCTCATCTTCAACACGAAGGAATTCACTAAAAGTAAAAGAGTGTTTCGTGTACGTGGATCACGTGGTGACAACCTTGCTTTAGTTTTTAAAGCTAATTACTTTAGATGATTCCCGTTTTTCTCATTTGCTTTCTTATCCATTTCCAGCGAATTTTTTTTCTTCATGCCCTGGGCAAAAATGATTTCCTGCTCTGAGTTGCTCTCATTTTGTCTATTCTCTTGTCTCTTTTGTTCAAACTGTATTGTTGCAATAAAAATAATAATGATGGCTTCTTATATAGCGCACGTCCTGACGCTCCTGGCGCTGCCCCTGGTGGCAATGACTTTGCCACCAGAATACAATACCGTGTAACATCACAATCAAGAATTGTATGAATTTTTTAAAGATGATTTTTCAACCGGGGATAATTCCGATAAAAAGTTGATGGCCTGGCAAAACTCTTCAGCTTTATATATAAACAACTCCTAATCAATTTCCACTGTAAGTGTTTTTTTTGTTGTTTTTTTTAGTTTTAAAATAATGTACGATGTGTGTAAGCTGCATTTTTATGCAACATCGACAGTAACATGAATTCATGAATACCAACAATCGAGCATTTGACGAAAATTGACGGCATGGAAATAAAAACGTGTACTGTTGTCCGCTCTTGTCCGCTTCTTGTGTATTATAAATAAACTGATTCGACTGAATTAAAAAAAAAATCGTTGCCTGAATTTACTTTATATGAAGCTAAATCTTAAGACATGATCTCGATTTACATTGCATTTGCATATTGTTTCTTCGTTGTTATTATTGTGTTTTTTTCTTGTTTATAGAATGAATAGTTTGGACTTGAATAAATATATCACCCATAGAGAAGAATAAAATTAATTCAATGTCAATTTCATTTGAGTAAAAATATCATCTGAGAGTTTTTATGTTATGAAAATATGAACTGCAATAGAGAAGAATAAAATTAATTCAATTTCAATTTCATTTGAGTAAAAATATAATCTGAGAGTTTTTATGTTATGAAAACAATATGAACTGCAATAGAATGCAGTTGAAATTAATGTTAGTTGCTAAGGGGGTGGATGTCCAGGGGGTAGGTGTCCGGATACGATATATATATATATATATATATGTATGTATTTATTCAATTTAGTTATTTTATTTATTTATTTTATTTATCTATTATCTATACATGATATATATATTTATTAGTTTATCTTTTCATTCATTCGTTTATTTATTTATTTGTTTATTTATTTATTTATTTGTTTATTTGTTTATTTATTAATTAATTGATTACTTACTTATTTCATTAATTACTTATTTATTAATTGAGCTATGGGAGGTAGAGGGCTCACTCCGGTCAGTCCCGTATATATAGATTCTGGCACTGACTCTGGTAAAGGACCAGCTCATGACCATGCATGCATGTGAAGGACGCAGCGCAGACTTTCAACAGGTCTATGGCATAAAGGAGGGGAAGTCCCTTCAGAACATATGAAATGGTTGAAAAATAACATATAAAGTCATTGTTACATATTAGATGATCATATTATTATTAATATTTTTATCATCATCATTTGTAATATTATTATTATTATTGTCATCGTCATTTCATTATTATTAGCACAGTGGGCTATTATCATCATTAGTATTATTATTATAATTATCATCATCATTATAATTATAATCAATAACATTACTATTATTATTTAATGATATTACTAGTATCATTATTTGTTATTATTATTATCTATCATTATTATTATTGTTATAATTATCTTTTTTATAATCATCCTTAATATAATTATTGTTAAAATTATCATTATCATTATTGTTATCATTATTATTATCATAATTACAAAGTGTCATTAATATTATCATAATTTTTATTATAATTATTATTATAATTATTATTATTATGATTATTATTACCATCATCATCATTTTTATCATTATTATTAACACAGCAGGCTATTTTTAATATGATTACTCTCTTTTTCATGTGCAGAACGAGGAATCATCAGCGCTTCAGACGGGGATGGACCTTTGTGCTACAGTTCAGGCACCTAGGATCGACTTTTCGACCGAGGTGCAGAGATGAGGGCTGCCTTTTCACAACAAAATTCAATCGTTAACGATGCCCAAACGCCTCTTATAACCCCAGTAACCCCTATATAGTCCTCGCATTTCTTTCTTCAATATGAAGATGTAGTGATTTAGTGGTTCATTTACTTGACTCTCAATCCTAGGGTTCAGGGTTCGAATCCAAGTCCGACTCTAACGTCCTTTAGCAAGATATAAATTCTACATTTTCCATTCTTCACCCAGGTGTACATGGGGACCTGGCTAAGGAACAGCATCCATGCGGGTCGAGGCTTCACGGATATGTTTGTTTTTTAAATCGACCCCACCCTTTTCACTTCAACTGACGTCCTGACGTCAACCTTACAGCGCATGCAGCACCCTAGCTGCATGGGCATGCCATGTAACCGCGTTTTCAGGAGGTCAGCACCCCCATGTCCTACGTCCATCTTTCACGGTCCGTACCAGGGGGTTATGGGGGCTTTAGTTGGGGGAGGGGTTGTGGCACAAGAGGACTCATCACTTAAATTAAGTTTATGGATAATCTGAATTGCAGCCACTACAAAAAGGGTAAAATAATAAATATCACGTTTCATATTTTCAGGACGTTGAGAAAATTGTATATACTAGATTAGATGAGACACAAGTTGGTGCAATTGATATCACATACTTTTTTATGAATATTCTAGTTCTGATTTTCATTACACAGCGTTGTAAAGTGGTAATTACTAGTGTGTGGCAATACATGTAAAGCCTTTATTCACGTTGATTTTATCGAGAGTCAACGTGAGTTTTTACGGAAAATACCCTTTAATGAGCAAGATAAAAATAGAGATGATTGCCGCCCCCATAACATGGAATCTTTCAATCTCTCTATATATACGACATATATTTTGGTTTCTTTTTATTTCAGTTATTCAAAGAAATCACAATCATTCCTATATTTGTATCCATTTTATTCTTAATCAGTATACACGATTACCATGTAGGAAGATAATTTACGCCTCACTTCAGAACTTGTAGCGGAACCAGGGGTGAGTACAAGGGCAAAGTGTCCCCCGCCCCCTCCCCCAAACAAGAATAATGCCACGCCCGTAACATTAAATCCTTTACTCTATAAGAATGAAATATAATTTTGGTGCAATTTTGTTTTGCTTATATCAAACGTAACCTCATATCTGATATTCTTCTCCATTCAAACCAGGGAAAGCTGATGCTTTGCTGCTTTTGAAACACTGGTGAAATTAACTTCGGAGGGGGATTGGTAACATGCCCTCCCCGCCCCAAATCACCTACACGTAAATGGCTGACCCCCGCAAAAATAAAATAATAACAATAACAATAATAATAATGTGAGCTCCCCCTGGCGCTAATTGCGTAGCATAATGATAACTCGGGAAACGTGCTAACCCCTTTGTATTGTTACAGTTTGAGAAGATATTGTGACTCTGAAAACAAAAAGGATTCTTTTGAAATTAATACTTTTTTCTGTTTGTTCGTTAGGTATAATTATTTTTTTCTTTCCTTTCTTTCTTGTCTTCATTTTTGTTTAAAGTCCTACATCCGCCACTGAGAATTGCTCATATTATACCCTCACTGACTTTTCCCCTTTTGACCTCCTACTTTCGTTTTGTTTTCTCATTTTCATTCTTTCTTCTCCCCCGTCATTTCTATTGCAATTTATTCAAACCCACATTGAAAGGCTAGACAAAGCAAAGTTCAAATTAGACTGTACAATAATAATCCGGAAAATTACTATTTAAAAAATTTGCAGATTCTTATACATGTACATGTAAAAAGAAAATACACGGAAAACGAGATTAACAATCTAATTAACACGATTGCCATAAAGCTGCCCTCAAAATAGATCTGCAGTATATTAATTTGATTAATATGATTTATTTCGATATTTCAATATGCATAATTATGTACCACGAAGTGCTAGGGGTGAAGGCAAATGTGAGATATGAAAGCAGAGAACCAAACAATATAGGCCTTATCTTCGACTTTTGTTGTTGTTGGTAAAAGAGATTTTTCAATTTACATGTAAGTCTTATTTCCATTGCATTGCTATGACGGGCTGTTTTTATTATTTCGAAAAAGACTGATTTTCGAAAGAGAAAAAGAAGGGAGAGGAAAAAAGGGAACATGAAAATATGAAAAGACCCTTACCCCCCCCCCCCCCCCCTTCCCTCACACGCTATTTTCGGTCGTCCTCTTTCTCATTTATTTTATCTAAGCATAAAAATATCTTGGTATGATCATTTTATAATGCTAGTGATACCAGGGAGAATCATTAATCAATGGCCATGTCAAGAGATTCCTTCTTATGAATTCATTGATATATGTCATATGCCATATGGGACATATTGCACATATACGGGATCGCTTAAAGAGGTTCTATGGAATATCTGTTTGAAATGAATTCGGGCACATGATGTAGAATAAAGCCGTCGAAAATTGTTATTGCCATGGTAGACTCATGGGTGTTCAAACCACTGGAAAACTGAGCTATATACTTTCCCCGAAAACATTATAAGGCAGTATGTATTACCTATTTAATTAAAATGAATCATAAAGAACTATTCTATAGGAATGTAATTGTGCATTTTGGTTCTAATTTTGTTATTTTAGTAGAAGAAGAAAAAAAAATTGAGAGTAAAAAAAATCAAACATAACAAAACAAAACAAAACATATAAGTGTATGGCTTTGATCAATCTGCACAACAATCTTTCACTAATTTGAAATAGAATTAGAAGAAGCAATTTACATTCAATAAGTCTTCTTTCACGTTATAACTAAATTATGCTTGCCTCTAACCAAAGTATTTAAGCAACACTACTCTTTAAGGCCTTGATGGAAAACGGATTTGTACAGGCGACTTTGCTTTTCAGAACGTTTATATATTTCCTTTGTTTTCTCATAATAGGCACATGCACTTTACAAAAATCAATTATTAACTTCTCATTACATATGTATGGAAATAAATGAACAATGTATTCATGAATATGACAGCCTTAGGGTTACGTAGCGGCATGCATCTTAAAATTATTCGTGTACAATAATCTTTGCAAGTTCCAATGTATCATTATAGAAGACTAAATACCGTGAAATAACAATATTTCTGCCAAGGATATGATCTTCTATTCACAATTTACATTCCACACACAATGCATAGCGTGCGTCATAGAAGGGGAGCGGTGTATTACACTGTAGATGAAATGCGCCAGAAAAAAGCTATATATTGAGTGATGATAGAGTGTGGGGTGGCTTTTTGTATCACATTCCTTTAACATTGCCTGTACATGTGCCACCTCCCATTTCCTTGTCATTTTCTCTTCTATTTAAAACAAAATTATTTTTGTATATTATGTATATATATATATATATATATATATGACTGCTATGAGAGGCATATTAGGGTAGGAGCCCCCGTCAAGAATATCATATAAGGGTGTTGGGCAGGGGCGTCGCCTCGTAGTCCACAAATAATTTGTAAGGTAATATAACATTGAGTTTTTGTTGTACATGGGGCCCCCAATCACACATATATGAATATTTATGCCGGGGGCTCCTACGTTAATGGTACTGGTTGGCATCTCTGCCTACCCTACCATCATTCAGCAGGTCCTAATGAAGCCCTGTACCAAAAATGTCGTTTGTACAACAACAACTCAATGTTATATTACCTTAGAAATTATTTGTGGGCTACGAGGCGACGCCCCGCCCCACACCCGTATATGATATTCTTGCCGGGGCTCCTAGCATAATATTGTTTAGTAGGTCCTAAGGAAGCCCTGTACCAAAAATGGCATTTGTACAACAACAAATCAATGTTATAAAATCATTTGGGGGCTCCAAAAAGATGCCCCCGCCCCCACACCCTTAAATTGAAATTTTTGCTGGGAGCTCCTAGCCAAATATCGTTTAGTAGGTCCTAAGGAAGCCCTGTACCAAAAATGGTGCTTTTATCGGGCAAGTAACGATAATTTCACTAAGCCACCTGACTAAATAGGGCATTGATGAATATGCCCTTGGTTGATTTTTCAAAAGTCCTTGCGATTGTGTATCTACAATATATTCTATATGATATGACATTGTGCCATTACATAACTGTAATATGTTTTACAAACTTCTTCTTTAATCAATTAATACAGTGACACCATCACACAACTAATATGTATTTCTTTAACAGCTAATAATGGAAACAAATTTTCTTGATTGAAAAGCAGTCTCTCTGAGCATTTAAAATTGAGACGCATTTTCAGAGTAGGCTCCATGACCACCAAAACATAGGCAGATACCAGTGTGAAGTCAACATCATCATCATCACTTGAAGAAAGCTATTTTTTATAGCAAGCATATCTAACGAGCTACCATTGTATACAATACATTCAACCAATTCGCACCATACTTCATTCTCTCAACTCTCTCTCTGTATCTCTCTCTCTCTATCTCTCTCTCTCTCTCTCTCTATCTCCTCTCATCTTTCTTTATCTTTCAGACACTTTTTGCACTACTTCTGTCAATCTTTAGCAATAAATACACAAAGAAAGATGCAATGTAAATCAATCAATCAAAACCTCTTTATGTAATCACAATTTTTATATATCTATATATTTCAGTTTTGATAAACAAAGTCTTTGGATATCAACATGATACAGGTTTTTTAAATAATGCAATCAATCCTTCATACTTCATACCGGTATCACACGAGTATTCATCATTATCAATTATCTAAATTGATATCTTCCCAATATAACTGTCGGAAGTTGAAATAGAATCTTGCTTACGTGTGAAGTAAAATAAAAAATGTATGTGATATTTTCAATTCTGTGCCCTTCTACCCTGTCGGCAGTGAAAAATGAAATAGATGAATTATGTATCAACAGAAAGCTTAATAAGGTAATACAAAGTTTTGGTATGGGGCCATGAATTTGGTTCTAATGAACATATTGGAAGCATATGCGATTTTAGAATATTCAATGATCGTTGTCGCGCTTGAAATGGAGTCTAAAGTGATGAAATTGTAAATAATAAACTCTTTATGTTGTATAGCTCATAGATTACAATAATATTGCTTATATGTTATTTAGTGTCTGTCAGAGGAGCAACAGCTCTCTGAAAACTTGAAATCTAAAGCTTAGAAAATCAAAAGTTTTCTGACCTGAAAAAACTTTGCAATAATTAAGCACGGCTCATAGCCTCAGCTTTATAGGCAAGTTCATCGGGTCCACATGTTATGTTGTCACCGAAACTGCAGCAAATATGACCCCTGTTGACCAGAAAATTGAAGGGGTGCGTAAAATGAGTTTTTAATCTGCTTTTGTGCAATACTATAAGGGAAAATATATTTTATTCCTTTATACAATGTATTTGTATTCTACGTCCATTACATTGATTCCATTGATTTCATTGATTTCCATCCGATTATCATTGGATAACATGAAGGTCTTTAAGGACATACAGTGTACATGTAAAGCTGTGCCGGTGCTCAAGCTTCCACATACCCATTCAAGTGATGAAACCACTCAATTACGACAGGACACCGCTTCAGGTGCATGTACTTGTATGGTAACTTGTTTGATACGACTCGATTGATGGTGTATTAAACACACAATTTCCATAGACTCGTGCGAAATTGCAGTGTACCTTGGTTTTGGGTATTCAATGGGTCAAGATTGCATGATCAGGCAATTCAGGCTTTCTTCACATCATTGTCATATATCCTGAGTTTATCCACACCAACATCTCACCGAAGTTGTTCCTAGTGAATTTGACTATTTCACATTGGAAGACAACATGATTTCTTTAAAACATATCTATTTCTCTTCTTTTTTTTTAATGCATGTATCAGCCAACACGAGATGTGATTTGCTTCTTGAATGAAATCTATATACTTCCTTTAAAAAGCACACAAAGAGTTTGTACCATATCATAGGTACTGTATCAAACGATAGGATTGTTCACACCCAGCCATAGAACCTCTTTTACACTTGCAACCAAGCCAAGTCTGATGAGTCTTCTTAATGTGAACAATGCTTTTCGCACTAATGGTTGGTGTGATGAGTGATGAGCGTGAAACATTCCTTTCTCATATCTTATTAAAAATACTGGTATATATAACGGTATGAACATGCTCCACACCTGTTCTTGCATGTATTGTTGTGTAAAAATGCTGAAACACCTTCTCACATGTAATATTTAGTGTGAACATTCTTTATACTATACGGAGAAACAGTCCAACTATCTATCACTCTCTTAGCACTAACGTGATAGGCGATGGAAATGAAATGTTCTGGTCAGCATCAACGTGGAGTCAACATATCTTAAGCGCAAAGTCAAGTGTGAAGATGCTCTTCCGAGGCACAGCCAACTATCATCTCTTCGCACCAATGGTGGGCATGATAGGCGATGAGCTCGAAACATCCTGTTCACATGCTCTCTGCGACTCGCTTCACACACAGCCGCATCCGTGGGACACATCTTTTCCAGTTTGAACCAGTCTAGCATGTGCTGTGTGTGACCTCCATGGCCGCAAAACAAACAGAAGATTGAGGCACCTAGGAATGAAAGAAGAAAACATAAAAGACAAGTATTCAATTGTTAAAGTAATATATGAAAGTACATGTAAATGTAGATTGATCAGATATAAAGGCCCAACTTAACAAAGTAGGTTTTCTGCATCGTTTAACAATATTAAATCTGAGATGCATAGAGTACCGAAGCTGTGACGTCATAAAAATCAATTTTTGGAATTTCTCAATTTTTTCTTCATTTTCCGAAAGAGCATCAAAAATAATGTCCAAATGTCGAAAACCAATTGAATATGTAAAGTATTGGCCGAGATATGACCATCTGAATAAATAGATTGCCTATGGGAACTCAGTGTTATATTGCTCTGGCTCCTAATGTTATGAACTCATGACCCTGCCTTTTGTAGTGAATCAGGGGTTGTTCCTTTAACCTTTATTAAACTATTACTTTATGAAACATGAATATCAAAAGCATTTAAGAAATCCCAGAACTGACGCATTTCAGGCTACTTTATGGCTTCATTTATTGAAGATTAAAGTAAAAATTGGATAACATGCTTGTTATCAAACGATTCTCCTCACCAGCACTCAACCTTCACTTTCATAAGGAGTGTCTGGTATAGAAAGTTGTGATTTTGAGCAACTCCCAAAATCACATACAACTTGACCCTTTTTAACCAAAATATGAAATTGAGTCATTTAAAAAAGAAATAAAAGAAATGTAAAAAGAAAAACTGAATATAAATGGAAATGGATAATGCTCCTTTTGTGATATTTCATATTGTGATACACACAACTCCCAAAATCAACTTTAATTTAATTTCGAATAGCTTGAGTACATCAATGATATCTAGTTTTATATTCAAAAGAGGCCTGAAATCACAGGTTATGTTGTGATGTAATGTGATGGAATAAAAGTTGCAAATTATTCAAATGGGGCTAGGCCCTGTTCCTTTTGTGACATTTCATGTGCTTTGTCTAGTGATTTATGTATTTGTTCTTTCATTTGTTTACCCCTGTTAAATGTTGAATACTAGAGAGAGGATCCTACATGGATATAATATCTGCAAGTTTCTCAAAAGATTCAACAGCAGCATATAACAATAATTCTTAGACATTTAGAACGCTTGATTCATGCTTCAGACATTCATATAATTTGATAATCATACATGTACAGTTAACAACTAAAGTATTCATACCCTTACCAAGTTTTGTAATTTCTGTGAGTATGTGAAAGATTAATTTGTCCCCATTTATGTTTCGTGAGAATGTGACACATTAAAGAATACATCTAAAAGTATGCAACGAGGGCTCTAATTCAATCAATCCACCTTTCATTCTTGAGTAACGAAAAACGCAACATAAAAAAATGTCAAATTTACGATGGGTATGAATATTTCAGTTGTTAACTATATTGTATGTTTCTTGGAGGAGTAATGTTGGCTTGAAAGTTTCTCACATATTTGTGACACTGGCACAGCAGGGGGGTGTTTCACAAAGACTAAGATCGACTTTAAGTTGGACTTAACTATGGCAGGCTGTTCATGCCACTGTTTGCTCTCACCATTATGATCTTTAGATAATATTTTTTCCTTCAATAATGCATTATCAAAAAATGTAAATTCTGTAGATTTGTGACCATGATTTGTACGTCCCTTGAGAGGCCAATGCCAGTAAATGGTGAGAGCAAACAGTGGCATGATCGGCCTGCCATAGGTAAGTCCAACTTAAAGTCGATCTTAGAAGCAAGGATTTCAGTAGCTTATAACAAAAACTGTCATTTGTCACTGATGACAAGTTTTGTGAAACACACCCAGGTTAACCTAAGACATTTCTATAATCCCTGAAACCCTACAATATCATACAGCATTGCCTGTTTGCTTCCATGACGTTTTATTTGTTTCACTGACCTTTGCCTACCTTTTAATGTTACGGTCACAACTCACTCACATAATAATGTTAGAGAGATGGCTGCTGCACATTTTCTCCAGTTTGTCACATGATAGGTTAACCTTTTATAATCCTATAATCCCTGAAACCCCACAACATCAGACAGCATTGCCCTTTTGCTTCAACAACATTTTATTTGTTTCACTGACCTTCCCCTACCTTTTAATGTTACGGTCACAAGTCACTCAAATAATAATGTTAGAGAGATGGCTGCTGCACATTTTCTCCAGTTTGTCACATGATAGGTTAATCTTTTATAATCCTATAATCCCTGAAACCCTACAATATCATACAGCATTGCCTGTTTGCTTCCATGACATTTTATTTGTTTCACTGACCTTTGCCTACGTTTTAATGTTACCGTCACAACTCACACACATAATGTACTTGAGATAAAGCTTCGGACGTCATGGTATGCTAATATTTGTGTATTATAAAAGCTTCTCAAGGCCTAAAACGTAACAAAGGCATTTTTATACCTCTCTTTAGAAATCTAGCCATCTGATTGGTCGAAATTGGAGTTTAGTGTGTGCGATTCCCGAATAATCGTAACATTCAGGCAACTTTCCGGCTAAGATTAACAGACAGTGTCTCAGATTTTCTGTGATGTTTTAACCAATCTTTACTAAGAAAAGGATAAGGCAAGAATTCTTTGTAAATTTTTTTGTGAATTCGGTATATAAAAGATATATGGACTGGTTTAATGTTCGAGGCATAGCTGTCAATATATCTATACTAGTCTTCAGAGTTTTTATGTCCTTCTGGTTGGCAGGAGGTACAAGCGTCGGTTCAACACAGTAAGAAGTAAGAATACAAAGAACATTTTTGGGGTACTTAACCCCTTCCCAGCAACCAAGCTTTTAACAATTGCAGGAACTTCCAAGAAAGAAATGTTGACTTCAAATGCTTTGATTAAGTGAAAAATTGGGCATGAATACCTTCCATGAACATGAACTTGATGATAGAGGTGATTGCTTCTGTTTCCAGAAGGATATTCACCTTTTTTTAATAGTCCAAACGCATTGTTCTTCATCCAAACATAATTTTCTTAGTCCAAACACTGTTCTTAGTCCAAACACTGTTCTTAGTCCAAGCACTGTTCTTAGTCCAAACACTGTTCTTAGTCCAAGCACTGTTCTTAGTTCAAACACTGTTCTTAGTCCAAACACTGTTCTTAGTCTAAACACTGTTCTTAGTCCAAACACTGTTCTTAATCCAAACATACATGCATTGTTCTTTAAAAGTCCAGGCATGTTCTTGTTGGTCCAAATTCTTTGTTCTTAGTCTAAACATGTTGTTCTTAGGCCAAACACATTGTTCAGTTTGTGGGTGGGAATTTCCTCCCATGACAGGGAAGAGGTGTTACGAATCTTAAATACTGTTAATTATATACATATTCATAACTATATAAATGTATGTGCATGTGCATTCATGATGTTGGTGAATGGGAGACTCAATAAACTACCACAGTCATGGGTAAATCTTAGTTGTTTGTTGGTAATATTTTGCTGCTTTGAGTAATTGTGTGTTGTGTGAAGTGTGGGGATAATAAGTCAAACATGTAGAACCCTCTCGTTGTAATAAGGGGTTAATATGAAACAGTGCTCACCTCTTACGGCAACATGACAGATGGAACAATCGAAGGCATACTTCTTACACTCCTTGCACTGGACAGACATCGATCTCTTCTTACATCTGCGGCACTCGATACCAAAGTCTGAAAAATCTGCAAAGAAATAGAGGGGAAAATAATATACATTCACTCCAAAGTCTGGAAAATCTGAAAGGGAAGAGCGAGCACAAAATAGTAAATGAGCATTCTATGCCAAAGTCTGAACAAAATGCAGGGAAATGATCTTCCAAAAGGAAATCTGATTAAACAGAGAGACTACTTTCAGAGAAACAATATAAAGTTGCCTGACACGCAGGTACATGTACATGTAGTCATCCGGGGAAGCCACTGTTTCCAGATGGTCACTAGAGTAAATTTGAAAGAGAAAGACAAGGTGGTCTTTGTCAACAAGTTGTTACTCAGGCAGGCAGAATGAGAATGACAGCTCAATGGACTCCACATTCAGAAGGATTTCAACACAGGTAAATTTAATGTAAATGATGTGGGACAGGTCAATTATCTTTTTTTTTTAAGACGACCTAAATTTGAGGCCCTATCAGTGAAACGGTGTCTTTTGTTATTCATTCAATATATATCTAATCCATTAGATAGGATTTAAAGCCATAAGTCCCCTGGTACCATCAAACATACACTTGCTTTCTTATCAAACTAAAAATAAAAGGTCCTCAAACCTAGCTGAGAGCGCTGGAGCGCTCAGGATATGACATGTATTTGAGGAGTTCTGCTCTGGCATCCAGGAGATTCCACTTATACAGGATGTCGGCATACTTCTTCTTGAACTTATCCAGTTGGTGTCTCTGGGAAGGGTCTATCAGTCTATAGAATGGACAAAAAAAAGCATAATGGACATTCACTAACAGATTACGTGAGATGTTTTTAGCTGCTGCTATTGCTGTTAATACTATGGCTAGTTCTAAATATTCCTGTTACCAATGCTAGTACTAGTACTACTGCTTGTACTTATGCTGCTGATAGTACTACATGTACTACTAGTACATCTACTAGTTCTTTTCCCACTACAACTGATACTGCTAGAACTAAGTTCTACTACTACTACTACTACTACTACTACTACTACTACTACTACTACTACTACTACTACTACTACTACTACTACTACTACTACTACTTCTCTTACTACTCTTCCACTACTTACTACTTCACTCACTTCACTACTACCACTACCACTACCACTATACTGCCATGCTAACGCCGTCCTGCCACTACCACCACTACTACTACCACCATTACAACAACAACCACTACCACCATAATGCCACCAACTCATTCACCACTCACCACCACTACCACCACCACCACTACCACCACCACCACCACCACCACCACCACCACCACCACTCTTCCACCACTCTTCCACCACTTACTCACTTCACCACCACTACTACCACCACCACCATACCGCCACTGCCAACGCCGTCCTGCCACCACCACTACCACACCACCACCATTACAACAACAACTACTACTACCATACTGCCACTGCTACCACCATACCACTACCACCACTACCACCACCACCACCACCACCACCACCACTCTTCCACCACTCTTCCACTATTTACCACTTCACCACTTACTACCACCACCACTCACTACCACCCATACCGCCATCGCTAACGCCGTCCTGCCACTACCACTACCACTACCACCACCATTACAACAACAACCACCACCACCATACCGCTACCGCCACCACTATACCACCACCACCACCACCACCACCACCACCACCACCACTACCACCACCACCACTTCTTCCACTACTCTTCACTCACTTACCACTTCACCATCACCACCACCACCACCACTACCACCACCATACCTGCTACCGCTAACGCCGCCCTGCTACCACTACTACTACCACTACCACTATTACAACAACAACCACTACTACTATACCGCTACTGCTACCACCATACCACTACTACCTACTACCACTACCACCTCACTACTCACCACTCTTCCACCACTCTTACCACTTCATCACTTACTACTTACTACTACTACTACTACTACTACTATACTGCTACTGCTAACGCTGCTACTACTACTACTACTACTACTACTACTACTATTACAACAACAACTACTACTACTATACTGCTACTGCTACTACTATACTGCTACTGCTACTACTACTACTACTACTACTTCTACTACCACTGCTACTATTATTTCTATCATTTGTGAAGGATCCCTCACTGCATATTGGCTCTGTGAATGTCCTTTTCCATCTCTTCTGGGTTTCTGGCTTGGCCAAACTTGTAGTCGTCAGGTGATTCGGGAAGACTCTGGCCGTAGCCGTCGGTTATCCAGTCTGGGCTGAACATGGAGTCAGAACCAGGGGATACAAAGAACTGCAAAACAAAGAGAATGGGTAAAATGAGTTAAAGACAAGGGTAAGTTCTGGTACAGGTGGAAGATTTAAACAATTGTGAGTTTTCTCATATTTTATCCCTATATGTATGAGGAAGAATGTCACAATAGCAATGTAACATGGAAAGCACTGCTGTTGAAAATTCGCTCATATTACAAAAAAATAAGTAATAATTCAGCTGTCCATGTAATTTCAAACTTTAGACCAAATTATGATGCCACATGTGTGTGTAGTACCATATACATGTACCTATAACTGTGTGGAGTGTTTTTTTCCACAGTATGACATTTTTAGCAAGTATTCATAAATGTACTACATGATCAACTGTTTGCAAGTTTCTTGAGTTTCTTTAAAATTGCATCTCACAACTAGAATTCAACTTTATATTCCAAAGTAGAGGGAGACAAGAACAAAGAAGACAGAGGAGGAGGAGGAGGGGGAGGAGAAAGAGGAGGGGAAGGAGAAAGAGGAGGGGAGGAGAAAGAGGAGGGGAGGAGAAGGAGGAGGGAGGAGAAAGAGGACGGAGGAGAAAGAGGAGGGGAGGAGAAAGAGGAGGGGAGGAGAAAGAGGAGGGGAGGAGAAAGAGGAGGGAGGAGAAAGAGGAGGGGAGGAGAAAGAGGAGGGGAGGAGAAAGAGGACGGGAGGAGAAAGAGGAGGGGAGGAGAAAGTGGAGGGGAGGAGAAAGAGGAGGGGAGGAGAAAGAGGACGGAGGAGAAAGAGGACGGAGGAGAAAGAGGAGGGAGGAGAAAGTGGAGGGGAGGAGAAAGAGGAGGGGAGGAGAAAAGAGGAGGAGAAAGAGGAGAAAGAGGAGGGGAGGAGGAAGAGGAGGGGAGAAGAAACAGGAGGAGAGGAGAAAGAGGAGGGGAGGAGAAAGAGGAGGGGAGGAGAAGGAGGAGGAGGAGGAGGAGAAGAAAGAGGAGTAGGAGGAGGGGGAGGAGAAGAAGAATAATAACAAGGACAAGAAGAAAAACAAGAAAAACAAGAAAGAAGTTTTGGTCTTTCAAGACAGATAGATGCATTGGCTGTGAAGAAATAATGCCAAACCCACCCTCTGAATGGAAGGACTATTCATGGCATCACCCCTGGGTCTGATGCTCTCACCAAACACACAGGATAACATGGCTAATGTCTGGACATCATGGATGGAGCTGTAGTGGTCCATTCTGAACGAAAGAAAGAAAAGGCAATGGATCTTAAAAATGAAATGCACTGTCACAAATATGTTGAAAACAGTGAATTTTTATACAGATGCTTTTCTAAACTAAAAATCATAGATAAAATTGGTAAAACCCTGGAAAGTAAAGATATAGTACAGGTAAATCATGAATAAAATCACAAATTAATGAAAACAACATTTGACTTCATAAAACTTGATGGTTATCAACATACTTGTGATTAAATTTCTCTATAATATTCAGGCTAACATTGAGCCTTTGTCTTCCTCTATTCAGCATTTTAATTGCTAAATATTATAATTGAAGTACATTTGGAGAAAAAAATACAATATGAGCAATGAACACAAAAGAAAAAGAGAGTGAGTGAGAGAGAGAGAGAGAGAGAGCGCGCATGCGCACGAGAGAGAGAGAGAGAGAGAGAGTGAGTGAATAGGATGAGAAAGATAAATGCAGAGCGATTGGAAAGAAAAGAGATGGAAACAGCTAGAGATAGAAGTGTTGACTTACAGAGACTTGAGTAATTGTCTTCCCATAGGGTGTTTAGCCCAGGGTCTTTCATGATCAGGGGAGGGGTGAGGACCCAAATTAGGACTGCTAGCAAGGGAGGCCAGGGACCATACCTGTACAATGAAACACAAGGAACAAGATACATGTAGGCTGTTTAGCTCTTGGTCTCTCATGAAAGAGTACAATAATCAACTGATGAATGCTGGCAAAGGAAGCCAAAAAATATATCTATTCAAAGAAACGCAAGGATCAATGTTATGATGTTTAGTGAAGGGTCTTTTATAATCAGGGGAGGGGTATGGATCCAAAAATTTAGGACTGCTATGAAGGTAGGCCAGAGAGGCAGAGGCCATACCTGTACAAAGCAAATCATAGAACAATACATATTTTGATCTTGATCATCTCAAAATTGTAAAAACAAATATGCATAGGACTCAATTACAAGTATAATAAAAATGTCTTTGATAATCACATATCCACTTCAGTCATCTCACCTGCAAGAGATCTTTTCTCCCTACAGCCGCTGCAGCATTAGCATTGAGAGAACACATCCTAGGCACATCATCAGGGATCAATCTGGGAAAAGAAGAGAGAGAGCTTAATAATGTCTTTATGGTGGTTCATTGTGTGTAAAGTCTAAAAGTAGATACTTAAAACAATATGGCTTAAAAACATTATTATTAGTATGTTTTTTTAGTCACACTTTTATGGATTCATCAGCAATTTTCTGTTCACAATTTAATTTGTGAGAGTTAGTATTATCAGCATTATTATTGCTCTCTTTCTGAATATCATAAAAGAACTTGGATGATAAGACAAAGTACTAATTCATCTTCATCAATATTTTCTTCATTCCTACTGCTATTGTGATCCCAATCACCATCGCCCTCATTGTCATCATCAACATGTACATTTTCAAAACCATCATCATCATCATCATCATCATCACCATCATCATCATCATCATCATCACCACCATCATCATCATCTTCATTTTCATAACCATCATCATCATCAACATCTTCATTTTCATGACTCTTATCATCATCATCATCATCATCATCATCATCATCATCATCATCAGCATCATCATTATCATCAGCATCATTATCATCATCATCATCATCATCATCATTGTCATTAGCATCATCACAATTCCATGACAAGAATCAATCAATTTTTAGACACACTAAATCAACAATAAGCAGAACAATTAGTACATTGCCCCCTCCAAATATCATTTTCAGTTTCAATTTCCATTCCAATGTCATACTTCAAACTTTTAACTCTACATGGCTTACACATAAGTTTCTGCTAACTTCTGGTGGATGGGCAGGAGACAGGATGTATCGAAGACGAACACCGTACCAGAAGCCTGCGATGTGGAGGTCGATATCTGAGTCACATCAGAGTTTTTCCTGCGATGCTTACCTCCTCTTCGGTGTTTCTGTTGAAAGGTAGGTGAATGCACATGTCGTAAGTATACAATATATCAAGATTTAAAGTATGTTTCCCCTATAGTTAAACCTGACTGATCCTGAGTGATTCTAATGATCAAACTTCATAATACTCTTCTTCACAGGAGCCTGATCTTGTACAAGATTGGTTTTTTATTTAGGCAACTCACATTTGACATTGTATCTATATTGTCTGACATTTATACACTTCTCTTGTCATACCTTGCTATTTACTGTACATTAACCCGCTAAGTTTTGGTACTTTACAGTTTGTATGAATCTGGGCCCTGTATTATAAAGAGTTGCGATTAATTGTAACTTATGTGTGATTGATATCAATCGCAACTATGTACATAAAAGTTAGGAGACCGCAATCTTGTGATTGATTAGAGGGCTTGCAATCTTTTTGGATCAATTGCATGGATCATTTGCAACTCTTTATAAGACCGGACCCAAAATTGTCTTTTATATAAATGTGGAACAAATAAACTTCAACTTTAACTCCAACCGATGACACTTGACTTGCATCAAAGATGTTATAGAGTAATGGCCTTTTAATGACAGTGTTCTATGGGTTACATATGGTCAACAGCCAAAACAAAAATAAATCCAATTGATTAGATTTCTCAAAACTGGCCTGGTACATATACATTTTAAAGTTTCCTTTTCACACAGTTCTGAAAAATAATTCCAAAGCACCATACTACTTTTCAACTGCTGTTACCTTAACCAATACTGCAGTTTATTTCATCTACAAAATGTACCATATCAATCAATATTTCTGCATACAGATATTTTTTGTAGATAAAAGGGATACAGATATTATTGCAAGTTATTGTTTTTGCCATAATTAACACATGATACTCTTCATACATGTTCATAAATGTCTTGGCAGCTCATTTTCTCCTGTTAATGAATTCATGACCTACAATTCACAACATTTACCAATATCATGGCTTAGACAGTATATTCAATCTAACATGAGGAAAGAGGCATTGCTGTGATTGAATACAACATCACAGTATCCAAAGTCCATTGGAAGTGCATAGGGAGGTTATATCATAATGTGATATGCGCTATACAAGAATAGCAAATTATTTATACAACATCATCCATTCAAGACAATAGGATTCTATTATCATTATTAGTTAACACTTACATTTTCTCTTTCTTTGTAGAACCTAGCAATTGATAAACCTTCCTGGTTCTCTTTCCTAGTGCTTTGGATGATCTGCTGCCCACGCTGCTGACTCAGTGCTGACAGCGCCCTACACAAAAAATGGAGGAACGGCTTTCACTATTAAACTTGAATGACTGAATGCATGCTTTCAACTGCACAGCAACATTTTCACATTGCACTACATTGGCTTCCTGTGAAACAGAGAATTGAATCTAAAATTATTTTTCATTAACATGGAAGGCAATGCATGGATCTGCCCCCGATGTACATTTCAGACATGCTGACCCCCTATAATCCTCAAGCAAATTTGAGATCAGCCGGTAAATATCTGCTTGAGAGTCTTCTATAAACACCTTGTCTGCTGGCGATAGATCATTCACTGCTTCTGCACCTAGGATGTAGAACAGTCTTCCTCAGTATCTCTCTTGTGACCTACTATCTACCTTCAAAACCCAACTAAAGGCATACCTATTCCATCTTGCTTACAACTAGTCACTACTCATCTTTCCCAGGTGAATCATGAACAGATTCAGTAGTGCTTCAGTCCCATCCGCACCTTTGAATAGGCAGCTAGATATTGGTGCTCTACAAATTCCTGGATATTCTATAAAGTCAAAATCCATGTTTCTCACACTCCATACATATATCTTGTAAGAATTTGCTTATAGCTTTTCTTTAGGAGTAGAATCGTTGACTCAACGACTGATACATTTTATTAAATCATTCAATCTATATTTCCGTTTTGCAGATGTTCTTTTAAAGAAAAGTTAACATTAAAGCATAGCTATTTGACATACTTTGGAATTGCCTGGAAGATAGCACTGGATTTCTTCATACTGTTGGGTCTAGTGAACATTACTAGTTTGTCTGAATAAAAAGAAAAGAAATATAATAGAATGGTAAGAATACAGCATTATTCATATGTTCTTCATTGTTTGAAGGATGATCAGAATCTTTATGACACAAACAAATATAATAATACACTATCATCATATTAATCCCTTATTCTTCTCTTTCTCTCTCAGTCCGTCCGTCTCTCTCTCTCATTCACAAATCTATCTATATATTCTATATTCATCTCTTGGTCCTGTCTTACATTAAAAGAGTTGCAATTAATCTGAATCAATCGTAATTGTACTTGAGTTTGAGACCAATTGCAGCCCTGCACACAAGAGATAGGAGACTGTATGGAAGAACATAGTATGATTATTCCTTAACCCATTGCTTACGGTAACTGGGTGGGCCCTGTACAAAGTCTATTGGGAATTACAGGATCTCATAGTGAACGGGTTAAACTACACATTGTGCTGAGGTTGCTGGAGCTAAAGCCAGGGTAATATAACAATATCCAAAGCTCTTTTGAAGCTTTAAAAGAGTTAAAACATTAAAAGAGTTGCAATTAATCTGAATCTATCGCAACTCTACTTGAGTTTCAGATCAATTGCAGCCCTGTACACAAGTGATAGGAGACTGTATGTACATGTAGGTACCTAGTATGATTGTTCCTTATAATACACATTGTGCTTACTGCTGAGCCAGCTGGAGCTAAAGCCAAGGTAATATAACAATTTCCAAAGCTCTCTTGACGCGTGTAGGGACATTATATCATAATGTGATATGTACTATACTAGAATGGAGAAATTGTTAGGTTGAAATGAAGTGACACAAAAAGACTCATCCATATATTTCTCAGTGATGTCAATGCATTAAAAGTTTCTTATTTGACTTATATGAATATTAAACCTAATCAAGGAAGTATATGCATTTACCAGCTCCATATCCTAATAATGTGGTTCTACATACCTCTATGCGGTAAAACTATACCGTATTTGCCGGCGTTAAGGCCGCAGCGCTGTATAGGCCATACCCCAGATTTTGACATTTCGTAGACAAAAAAAAATTTAAAAATTAAATAATACTGCCCTCTCCGGCCGCAGTTGTACAGTCGTGTATTGCACCATAGCTGGGCGCGCGGGCTAGGATTGAGGTTGCTTTAGCGATGGCACGAACTTAGATCTAGATCTACCGGTAGTTTTTGTTTGAAAAATAAGTTATGAAGTTTATTCACGAGATTGACAAAACTTCATGTCAACAATATAACACAAAATTGTCGGTAAGATGTGTGGAGTTATTCTAGAAATGTCCTGTACCATTGTACATTAACTGGTATAGTCTTTGTAGTCCCATATGTACGGATACGTGCTGTTTTGACCGCCAATTTTTTACCGATGTTGCGCTTAGGCCACACCCGGACTTTTTGATATATTCTCTTCCGAAAATACTGCGGCTTTTACGCCGGCAAATAGGGTAATATAAACTATTATGCATTTTGCGTTTAGGACGCGTCTTTTTGTGCCACTACATTTTGCTGTACTAAAATTACCTGTGCTACAGAATCTAGCACCTGAAGTGCGAGGGAAGGGTATATTCTTATCCGAAGCAGTTCCGTAACTTGAAGCGACCTGACCCCCAGATGACCCTTTGGTAGATGACCCGTTCATTGCACTTGGAGAGTTCAGCTGAAAAGAAAATGAGTTGGGACATCTTGAACCTAGACTAGAGTAACTGCCATGATATAATCATGTAGCTTTACAGTCAGTAAAATCTTGTGATAATGTGATATTCTAGGCTTCCTTTCACGGACAAATTATAATCTATCTTTTTACAACCTTTAATCTCTACATTTGAAATCAATGTGCATCATTCAACTTTTACAGCCTTCATTAAATATGTCTTTCTACCCACCAGTTACATATGTACGTATGTCTAGGTTTTGATTACCGGTAAAATGAAAGAGCATCAGAAAACGGGACAGAACTATGAAATTGAATAATGAGAGGAAAATATACAACATATGGCAATAAATAACAAATGATTGTATGCCACAATTGAAGGAAGAAAGTAACAAACTGTGAAGCAGTGCCTAAGGTTTAGTAGACTCATCTTGTCTGGAGAGAGCCAGTAGACCTGTTAATATATATATATATATACAATGAACAACTAAATTATTTATACCCTTTGTAAACTTGATTTTTTTTTGTGTGTGTGATTTCATAACTCAAGAATGTAAGGCGGACTGGTGGCATTGGGGTCCTTACTGAATACTTTTAGATGTAAGATTTGGTATGTCACATTCTCAAGGAACATAAATTGGGACAAATCAATTTTTCAAATACTTACAAAATTACAAAACTTGGCAAGAGTATGAATAATTTAGTTGTTAAAAGGGATAGTTGAGTTTTGTTGCAGAGGGCGCTACACAAAATAATTTTTTGTGAGATATTAAAAAACTGTGTGTCAAATTTGAAAGAATATACAATTTAAATGACAAAATCATCTTTGTTTGATCAAAATCGGTTCAGAGACGGCTGAAATATCCATAAATATCCATTTCTAATATTTGTGGTGCCCCACAAATATTCAGTAATTTTGAACCAGCCGTTGAAAAACAAGATAGCGCCTTATACATTTTATTGCATCCAATGCCAATATTGGCTTTTTGTTGGCTTTTTCGTGTTGGTTATAATACGCACAACCAGCCGGCCTGTGTATTGTTATTATTAATCAATTAATTAATTAACCGTCACCGTATTTTTTTTTAAAGTGGAGCTGAATTGGTATGATCATATTCAATCTAAATTCACACTATTTTGGGGTCTAAAATTACCTTCATAGCAATTTTAGGTTCTAAAAGGGCACTAGAAATGTCATAAATAAGAAATAAGAGCAATAACCATGCACTTTGAAGGCATTTGCTGTCTTAAATAAGAACTCAACTATCCCTTTAACTGTATATGCAATGTATATATGAATAAGTAATGCCCTTCTGGCTCTCGATCAGCAGACAATGCTCATAAAATTCTTTCTCACCTGCAATCCCTCCATGATGGTGATGAGTTGATTAAAGCAGGTTGATATGCAGAATCTCTGTAACTCTACTTGCTGCATACAGGAATGGTTTAATACCTGCAGAAAATAACAATGAATACATATGTTTTCCTGGAAGATGGTGGTTCGAAATGCTTGAATAATTTAACTATCATCCGTCTTCCTCCGTTGATCGATGGTGCGTGAAATTCCAAAGATTAGTATGGACATTTCAAGGATACAAACTCATTAATCACAGAGTGCCTTACTTTACATTGTGAATTGTGTTAATGTAGGATACTGACTGCACAGCAATTGTTGCCGGAGCATGTGTCGTACAACGGGCAGATCAACTCTCCCGTGGGGCTATAATCTTGATGAAGTTATTGGGCAAACTAAAAAAACGCTCTTTGATCTGATTTACCTACACAACATTATTCTTTACTTGGCCTGGAGCTTCCTGACAAATAAATATAACATAGTTGATTTTGTTGCACTGCAGTCAAATAAAGAACTCAATCAATCAATTAATAAAACAACAAATACAAAAAAACAAAAACAAACAAAATTCTAGTAACTCTAGTAATTTGAGTCTGGTCTGATTGTCCAGGATTGTGGAGGGGGGCATGAAAGTCAGCTTAGGGTTCACTTTGAATGGTGGGGATCAAATTGCCATAACCTTTAACTGATGCGCATGTAAAATAATAATTGGATATCGTTATAGTGCTACAATATTACCCCAGCTCAAGCTAGGCTAAAGATTTTGGTGCTCACAGCATTCAAGGAATTCCTTTCTACTGGTACCCTTTCAACACCTTGGTAAAGAGTGGCAAATTTAGATTAATGTATTGCCAAAGGATAGTGTCGCATTGGGGCTTGAACCCACGATCTTTGCATCTCCAGTCAAGTGTTTTAAACCCACTCTCCTACGACATGTCTACTGATATACCTGACTTCTTTAATAGCACAAAGATCATATAAACGATGAATCATCCAAGCAATACAATACCCTACCTCTAGTACTTTCATCCTTGTCTGATTGTCCAGAGTCGTAGGGGATATGAAGGACAGCTTAGGGCTCACTTTGACAGGGTACTGAGGAGGGAAAGTCATCTTCATCCGGACAGTGTGACGATTACTGGATGCAGATATCTGGCAACTTCGGCTCCCAAGATCCTAGATAAAGAGAGAAATTTACAAGAAATCTTTGGTGATGGCCATCCTGAGCTCCAACAACAAAAAACATATTAACGAATAATCTTAAAAAAGATGAACAGTTTAGACCAAAGGGATCCTAGACCAACAGAATCCAAAGGATTTGATAAAACATTTTATACAAAAGAAAAACAAGAGATAGAGCTGAGAAAGAGCGGTGAAGAAAAGGGAGGGGGACAGAAAAAAGGTAGAAAAAAAGAGAGGGGGTTGCCGAGTAGATGGGGAAGAAAGATAACAAAGAGAGGGGATAGAGAAGAAGGAAGTCAGATGACTCACAGGTTCAATGGTAGTCTGTGGGGTGATGCGTGCCAGAGACTTGAACTCCTGCTCCAGAGATGTGATGGATTCATCCAGATCGCTAAGCGATCGGTTCTGGTCTCCAACCCCTCCGCCCATGAGCTCCTTGCTCCCCATGAGCTGTCTGGCAGGCGAGGCTGATGATGCCATGCTCATGGAGGAACCAGACTTTGGAGGTGAGGCAAGGATTTCTATCTCACTAGAGCCACTCAGGTTCAGGTCCTGGACTTCAACACCACACAGCTGCAAGGCGAGAAATTTTCAACATTTCTAACACTGAATTTTAAAGAGAAGGCTGAGTGTGAAATACAATCAAATTAGCTTTCTCATTCTTGTTATGCCACTTGAAAGAATGTTGTAGTAAAAATTCCCTACAAAGAGGAATCCTCTTTCACATGGGACCAGAAATATTTTACAACTTTGCCCCAATTTCTGGTGTCACGTAATTGTGTAGTCGCATGTACTTAATATATCTGTGTGTAGTGGTCTTCACTGTTCGTGATTTTCAATAAATTTGATGATTCCAAAATCTCACATTACAAAACTGTTCCTAATCACAACATAAAAAACCATTCAGAATAACTTCTAGGCAGTTTTTTTCACAATGAAATTGCACAAAACAGTACTTAACAGTTCAATAGAAATCAATTATCATCAATCAATCGAGCATTCAATCTTTTATATCTCAACCGTGAGAAATACCATGCTACAAAATACACTAGATGCATTGGAATCGAAACAAGAAATGCAAATGAATTCCCATTCTCACCCTCTGTAAGTAAGGTTCCACTCTCCATATCCTCAAGGTGTAGTCCCGTGCCCAGGTAACCATGTGGTAATCAAAAGATGAAACTGTGGAGAAAAACAAAGCAAATAAGTTTCTTGGAGGTACTTTTTACGTTATAATCACATATCTTACGCTGCATCTTAACCCTCCCTCAACATACATCAAATGTATTAAACAGAACTCTTTCTTTCTTGTTCAGCGTGATTAGAAATATGTCCTAATTTTATAGCTTGGTAGGAGCTCAATATTGAATATTTCAGACTAAATACATTTTTAATCATGCAGTCACAAAATTGTAATTATTCATAAAAGTACATTGTTGCTTTGAACATTTTACAGTTCTCTCAATAAGTTACAAGAATAGTAACACATCAAATATGTATTGTAAAAATTACAACAATACACATCTTTTGTCCTTGCTAATAATAATTTCATTTTTTCAAAACACATTTGGGTTATATAGGAGATTTTTTTTCTCACTTGGTATTGGTCGGTATATTGGGATGGACATGTTGGTATCCTGATGCATCTGCTGTAGTTATCTTTATCAGGTAATGTACCGATAGTAAGATTGTCTTACCATCTTTAGGTCTCCATTGGAACTCTAGGATATCATCACTGTGACCGGTAAAGGAATGGATCGGGGCTGCAGGGTTAGATTGACTCCACATCAACAGGTTCTTCTCTCTCTGCCGTAGCTGAGGCATGGTGATGGTTACTAGACCATCACCAAATGGCTATAAAGATGTACAATACAGAAATAATAATTCCAACTGTTGGGAGCATTTTGGAGGGATAATTTCTAAGAATACAATAGTTGTTAAACACTCATATGCATAATATTGACTCCTTAAAACTAAATATTTGTGGATGCATAATGTATTTCTTTTTGTTGATTCAGTATAGTCCTACAATAATTAAATAGGATGGAGCCAGCAAACACTCCCTATCTAATGTAATTCTTATAGTTGATTAAGTATAGGCCTACAAGAACTAATTAGGATGGAGCCAGCAAATACCCCATATCTGAAGACACAGATTTTTTTTTTTAAACATAACTTGCAGTGGGTCTACAAATATAAGGCATGCTGGGATGCCTTTGGCAGCCTGAGTACATTCTGACTCTTCCTTAGAAGGGGAACCTGCCCCTTTGTTTATCAAGTCTGGATATGCCACTGGTTGACAGATATACATATACAGTGAACCACTACATTATTCATACCCTTACCAAGTTTTGTATTTTTTGAAGTATGCGCAAAATTGAATTGTCCCGATATTTGTTTCTTGAGAATGTGACATATTAAACCTTATATCTAAAAGTATTCAACAAAAGGCCCTGATTCAACCGGTCCACCTTTCATTCTCGAGTTATGAAAAATATCCAAACATCAAATTTACAAAGGATATAATTAATCATTCAGTTGTTAACTGTATATATTTCATAGTGATACTCTTAGAACACTCCCCACTCACCGTATATCTGACTTTCCATTGGGGAGCATCTGTTCTGATCTCAAGTACTGCTTTCTGCTCATTGTTTGTATCCCAAACCTAAATGAAGGCAAAATAAATATTGAATCTGAGATTGTATTGAATCTAATTACCATGAAGGGATACTCATAAGATCAACACAAAGTTTTAAATGTTCAATAAATGTACAAAATTGATATTTAATTTCATATAAACAAAATCTGAAAGGCCAAAGCACTATAGAACCTGATATTGTATTGGATCCAAGGCATCACGATGGAGAAAACAACATAATGCTAAATAAATTGACAATTGATTTATCAAAATCAAATCAAAATGTACTCGGTTTCATGGGGAGACAATTAACCATTTACTTAAAATGCAACTAAAGGTAGTCCATTTTTAATAAAATATTGATATATGAGGATGTTCAAAACAAACAGCGAAGACTGATTTCAAATCTGATCAAATTATAGTAGGGACGCTAAGAAGCAAATTTCAATAAAATGTGAAATAACAAAGTACTTGGATGCTGCTTTATAAGTATTATAAGTATCGGCTTGCATGGTGATGTAGATATACAGTAGGCTTACGGTTGCACCATGTGAGAGAGGTGGGAGGATTAGGGAGTCCTGAAAAGTACTGTTGGTAATCTTTCTTTATTGAGTGTGTGTGTAGTTCTGAAAAGGACTGTTGGTAGTCTCCAACCGGCGCTATAGTATAGAGATATCGACTGCTTTGAGAGGCCCGGCTGTTTTATAGGCTCAAGAGAACGCAACAGCCAGACCTCGAATATTAAAGCAGTCGATATGTCTGTTATATGCCGAATTGAAACAAAAATCTACCAAGAATTCTTACCTTATCATTTTATTGAGTAAAGATTGGTTAAAACATCATGGAAAATCTGAGACACTGTCTGTTATCTTCGCTGGAAAAATGACTGAAAGTTTCAATCATTTGGGAATCGCAGACAAAAAGCACTGTATGGTGTCCGCGCTCGCACAAAGACAATTTTAACACGTAAAAACCAATGGGGATCGCAGTATGAGGGCACTTTTCAAAAGACTATTGACTGGTAGGCGGGTACGAGGGCACTTTTTAAAAGACTATTGACTGGTAGGCGGGGCATGGCTAAAATCACAACTCCAATTTCGACCAATCAGATGACTACATTTCTAAAGTGAGGTATATAATTCTCTTTAGAACTATAAGCTCAAGAAAGATTACCAACAGTCCTTTTAGTCCAGTTTAGATAAAATAGTTTGAAGTTATTTCTCACCTTTGCTGAGCAATCTTGGCTGGCTGTGATGAGATGCGATTGGTTGTTAGGGTCCCAGTCTAATGAGTAGATCTTGGATACATGAGCCGAGATATACTTCACTGCCTGGTTCCCTTTCTGTGATATCAAGGAAAAAACAAGACAAGAGAAAGGATAACTTTAGGAGATTCATGGAAAGGGTCCCTCTCTGATAAGAAGTTACACGAGCTGAAATGTAGTAATGTTCCCTATCGATAAGTATCAATAAGTACAAAATAAGACACACACATTTGAAAGAAAATATGACCTAAACATTTTTAGATACATTCAACTAATATTTTTACAAAGAGATTGAGAGACAGAGAGAATACAATTCCAGACAGTTGAAAAATATGACTTACATCTGGAGCTCACAGTGTTTTCACCTTTCCAAAATACAAAGGAGTAAAATTCAACAATACTATTAAATTTCTACATTTTAGATATTATTTTGAAAATAAAACATCAACTTGGCAAAGGCAATTCTTGAAGAAAGTCCCATCTTTAATGGCAGCAGATACACAATTTTTAACAGATGGTTCTAACATAAATTTAATTTTCTAATAACTTTACCCTCTTGTCCCATAGTCTGATATCACCATCATGGACCGTTGCTAGGCAATGCTCGTCTTTCTTGTTCCATTTTACCTGGCCTGCTCCAGCTAGATAAGACAGATGGAATTACAGTTATTTACTAATTATTGTTTGTTACTGCTTCTTTAATCTGTCTGATAATTTCATGTATGTAAGTCAGTCAGTATGTATAGGTGAATACATGTATATGAAAGGCTGGGAGTACATTTTCATTTTCATTTTTCTCCTGGTAGGTGTTCAACTGTGTTTTGCCAATTACATTTGTCTGCAATGTACAAATGCTTAAAATATCAAATTAGTGTTCATATTAGAATATTCTAGATTAACCTATAGTTACTCTATTATTGGCTAATTGGAATACATAATGGATTAAAATGTTACAATTAAAGAACACTTGAAAACGAGAGAAATCATTAACTTAAAGGTACTATGTCCCTTTTGCAGCCAACATCACACTCTGTAGAACATTGCAGGAATCATGAATATGTCATGTATGTCCTATCTGTGAAATCTAAACGTTAGCAACGTCCTAGTATTCAAATTATGCAAGGAAACCCGTTTATCTTCTAGACTTCACTGTCAGACACTATCGAGTGACTGACTGACTTCTTTTTTTCTTTGGTAATAACATACATAAAATGAGCTGTAACAGGTACATGCAGCATTTGTTTACATCAATAACCCACTTCATGTAATGGCCAAAATTAAACTGATTGAATCTTTGCGCAGCACAAAACATACGACCATTCGGTACAATGGTCTGAAAATCAGACTATTTACATAAGTGATTGCAATCACTTAAGTCGATTTGACAACTGATCGTCGTTATTTTCCAGCCCTTTTGTTTGGAAGGAAGTTCTAAATCAGATTATCTTTCAAATGCCATTGGAATTTAACCTTTTCATTTTTTTTTGGCCTGCAAATGGGACATAGTACCTTTAACAACTGAAACAAACATTTTCCCAGACTCACCAAAAGTAGAAAATTCTGAAGCAGGTTTTTTGCTTTCCCTGAGAGTTATAAAGAAATGAAAAAAAACATACATGTAACTTGGATGGATGTAGCCAAAACTAAAACAGAATACATCAAATGTATTCAAAGATAATGGGGAAAAGAGATTACACATTCACTACACACGACACAATGTATGATTTTTTTTTATCATCATATGCGAAAAGGATGGCATAAGAAGCAGATAATAAAAACTCCTAGTACTGACAATTCAGAACATCTGGCCTGACTAGATAAAGTTTATATCAACTGGACAACTAGATAAGTGCTTTGAATATTTATATTTGTACAAATTTTAGTTTGATTTGAAGGAAACAAATAGTAACCATACATGCAGTATTTTGATTGGCTTCTTACCTTGTATCCCATATGTAGATATAGGTATCAACAGAGCTTGTTGCTAGAAGATTTGGATCAAACACAGACCAGTTCAAGTCACTAGATGACACAAAGGAAAGACGAAAATAAGAAAGAAAGAAAAAAGGATGATAGAAAATTTCAGGTATTTGAAAAAATTTCAAAAATGTAACATCCAAAATATATTTCTAAATACCATCAATTTATCAATCACCAATCATCAACAGATGAATCAGATCAGTTGGTATGTCAATTAATCAATCAATCAATCTGTATCCATCTATCAATCCATCAACCAATATATCAACCAATCAATTCTTCAATCCATCAATCAATTACAATCAATCAGTTGGTCAATCACTCAATCAATCAATTCATGTCTGTCAATCTATTCATCAACTAATACCTCTGTCAATCAATGAACTCATTAATCAAGCAAGAAATTTATCAATTAATCAATTTTAATCAATGAATTAATCATTAATTAATTAACTAATTAATTAATTAATCAATCAATCAGTCAGTCAATCCATATACATCAATCAAACCATCAACATACATGCATGTCAACCGATCAATGCTTCATTCAACCAATCAATTCATCCATTAACCAACCAATCAGTCAAGCTATCAATCCACCAATCAATACATCCATCCACTTATTCACTTACCAATCCATCACTCTATCTATCATTCAATCCATCAACAAATAAATAGATCATACCTTCAGTTAATCAATAAACAAAGAAATGATTTCATTATTCAATCGAAGCATGGTCCATGAATCAACCAATCACTCAATCCGTTCATCAAACATCAATCCATCAGTCATACAATCAATCCATCAGTCATCCAACAAGTCAATCTACATGTACCTCTCCATCCATCAATCAAGGCATTTTACAAGTTATCCATTCATTTATCCATTCCACTGCCTACCCAGCCTTTAAATCATTCTTCCATCTGTCAATTAGTCGATAAGATCCAACAAACTTTCAATGACATACTACTACATTGTGATAATATTCATAAATGTATTCATAGCGAATCTTCTACTCAGCGATTTGCATTGTTTTAAAACATTAATTATAGATGCATTCTGCATTGGCAAGTCAATTTACAGACCACATGTAATTCATAACAAGTACATCATGTTGATTAATGTACCTAAAAAGGGTTTAAGCAGACTCATTCTTTGAAATATTTGATGCACCAAAAATCATTTTCAGATAAGCATACATGGAACGGGCATTTAAATGAAATAAGAATAAGAGAAATAAAAGAATAATAATGCTTTCTGAGCAATGAAAATAATTCTGATTTTACAGGCTAACTACATGTATAAAGGAAAATGTCAAAATGAAAATGTCATGACCAACATGTTTAGCATATAATGAAGAAATCCAAAATTTATGCAAGACGAAGCTACATTCTATTCTGAAAAAATATGGAAAATACAAAAGCGTCCTCTTGGATTAATTGTCTAAATGGTACATGCATACTATATATTGTCTGTTTGGAGCCAGAAGAGTATCTAATTAAATGTGTATTATTACAAATTATAAAATGGGTTCAAGAATTTAGTACATGAGAAGCGTCAAAATGGATCATGTGTGCGTGCATTAATTTTAACCATACGCGCACTTTCGTGATATCAGCATGCAAAAAGTGCGCAACAAAAAAGCATAATGCACGGCTGCGTGTAAATCAATGGATGTTTACCATGCATTGGGCAGTTTGTTTACGAGGTCACTGCCCTCGCAATCATTATTTCTTATGAAGGTTGCAGGTTTACAGTGTTTAATATCGCCTTGCTAAGTAAGATTGTCGACCCATTTTATAAAACAAATAATACACAGGTTTTCGTTCGTGCAATGACGTTATGGCGATGCAGCGCTATTCGGGTATTCACAATGGCACAAAATACACTCGGCTATGCCTCGTGAATTTGATTGCACCGTAGTGAATACCCTCATGCGCTGCATCGACCATAACGCACTCACACCTGTGTATTATTTGTATAGAGTTAACATCCTTTAGGCTCCACACAGACATAGACAATATCTGACACCTTAAAGCCTGTCTGCACTAGTTTGGCCAGGAGGGATTAGACCACCCTGCTGGTCACTGGCAGGTGGTTATCTCATCAAATCAGCTCTCAATTAACATAAGAAAATGGGGACCATGGGGGATCAACGATCACCACTTAGGCTTTGTTGGCTATATAGAGGGCGCAAGTAGCTACAAGTAGTGCAGACAGGCTTTAAAGGGATGTAAATATCCTCTTCATAGACCACACACGTACAGACTTGAAATAGTCAAATAGTGGCTGTTTCAATCTTGTTAATAAATCTTTCATACATTCACTTCAAGCATTTGAATATGTAAAAGCTACAGTCTGAACAGTTCAAAATATTTTCTTATTGTCCTCTTCCAACTTTTCGGCAGTTTTGAAATGACAGGTAGTAACCTGAGAAGCAAAGATACAAGTTGGTTTCACCAATAAAAGCCTGAAAGTGACACATAAATATTTGATTCCCATAAGTTCTGTATAATAAAACGACTTAAATTTGGCATCCCTGATGAAGAGGTTCCTCTATGAACTAACACTGATTCTCCTTTTACCAGCCGACACCATCATAGAGCTGATGGTCCTCTGCCTGCTGGCGATAGTAGGAGCATAAATGGTAGGTCTCTTAAAAGAATGGGTGTGTTTGGAAGGCAAAGATGGCAAGACAAGGCCCTCCAGATCATCACTCGGTGATGCTGGATTATCAGAGCTTTTGAAGTATGCATCAACAGTTTTCTTTTCATTGTCTTGGGTCAGGCGGGAAGAAACAGAGGATTTGGGACGTGGAGAGAAGAAGGCATCGACCCGAAGTGATTGCTCGCTGGGAAGAGTCCTGCGGGGAGAGGAGGGTGAGGACAAGTGGTGCTTGTTCCTTGTTCGACCAGATGAACTGCTGTGGACAGAAGAGATGGAAGACATGCTGATTTGCCGGAGGGTTTCCTTTTGATGGCGAGATGATCCATGAATGGAGGAGGTGGAGCTGACAATACTCTGAGATTTATCCCTGGACAATCTCATGTTACTTCGATTCACAGGGTCCATGTCTGCCCAGAATGGGATGTAGGCATCGTGCTGGCTAGGTGATCGCCTGCCATCCTCCAAGAGGATCTGTAAATGTGGAGACAAGGATCCTATGTCTTGGATGGAGCTAGTAGATGTGGTCCAGAAGGAATTCCCTCCTGGCGATAAGGATGGCTTTGACGACTCCCAACATGGAGCAGTCCTGGGTCTTGGTTTCTTTCCACCTCCTTTTGTAGGTGACAATTCAATCCTGGGTGAACCTGTTACTGCTGTACCACACCTAGCTCTGACTTCTTTCTGCTTGTTAGATTTAGGCAAAGACAGCTTTTCATCATCTTCCTCTTCCGAGTCTGACTCAATCCTGTCAAGAATCTCCTCGAATATCTCATCTGCACTCCTCTTGTCAACCTCCTGCTTGCCTTCCCCAACCATCGACACCCTCCCTAAACCCTGAGGAGATTTGGGGCGACGCTGCAGGAAATATCTCAGTAGAGCCATTCTCTTGCTATACCGTCTTCTGCTCTCCACTCTTTCTCCATACATGAAGCATGGCGCTGTCACCTCCTGGGAGATGAACTCTTGCCCTGCCAGGTTACCACTTGACAAGGAAATATGATCCAGGACCTCACGGACCCGGTGAATCTTTTGGTTCATGATGTGTTCTGCATTTTGTTTTTGGTGCATGTAGTAGCGTGTCTGGAGGTTAAGACGCCTCCCCTCTGTCAGGTTCAGTCTCTCAGCAACCTGATCTTTGGGTGTGTTGTACTTGCGAGGTTCTTGGGACATGCCATTGTGCCCACGTTGCATTCTGATTGAGGTTACTGGATAAGAGTGCAAGAACCAGTCTCTAGTCTGAACACTTAGAATAATCTATTTTAGTAGACAGTTTCCCAAATCCTATCGAAAATAATTCATTTCATGCACTCTTAGTCTGTTGATAAATTGTGTTATGCTGCAGATAATACACTTCCAACAACCTCAAGTACAGTTACTACTAACATGAAGCAGCACAATGTAAGAATCACTTTCACAAAATGACTTATAAATTATCTCTCTCCGTGTAAAAATAGGTTGCAATAATGACACATCCTTGCCAGCCAGAAGAAGTGCACTATTGTGTAGTCTCCATTTTCCTGAAGTGAAAAACAATGCCTCTCTAGAATCGTCCTCCGAACACAAATTGACCACATATCAGATGAGCCACCCCCTTGGACTTAAGTAAACTGTTTTGGTTTACGGTATCAAATGCCTTATCAGTTTAAACACTGAGCGACACTTAATATCTGACTCTAATGACCATTAGGCAGAGTTACAGATTTACATTGGAGGAGTATGACTCCTCGATGGTCGATGGCTGTGTCCAGCTATTTGACAAGTCAAGGGGTCAAAGATTACTGATTGTTTCTGATACTCCGACAAAGGTTGTTATCAATATGACATGTCTCTTGTTCTTCAAATCCATTTTTCAAGTGGATTACAAATATTATCTACATCATTGGAATTGATGCAGCTGCTGTTATCATTTAAAAGTCTGTTTTAAGAAGACTATATCATGTCTAACTGGGTGGATGAGATTGTTATCACCCTCGAGTGAAATATTTATGGCAGCCTCTCTATGCTTTGTTGCCCTGGAGTCAGAAAAGTCAGCAATTTTATCTCTTAGCAACCAAATGCTATGTGACGTTACTATGCACTCTCTGTGTAGTAGCATGTGGGAAGATACAACCTTTCTCCTAAAACAATACATTGTCATTAAAAGCAAATCCCCTGTACTACATGCAGGAAGTGGTGTGATGTCTGATATGAAACGGTCAACATCAGCATATGATAAAAGAAGCTTTCCGTAAAATGCAGACATTGGAATTTAAGTTCAAGATCTGCCTCATTATGCTTGAGGGTGATGGGTTCTCTTGGCGCTCCATGCTGATTGAATTAGCAAAGATTCCTGTCTCCAGAAGATGAAGAAACGTGGGTGAAAAACGTTATTCTGTAACAATGCTTACAAAACCGGTGCATTTCTCTTCATCTCAATTGTCACTTTGACATCCATGCATCTATCAGCACGTCACAAAAATCACTGTCCATTCAAACTTTGTTCCTTCAGTAGACGAGTAGTGCTAGCTCATGGTTTTTTTCTCATCGGTTTGTTCACAATACATTCCCATCATGATGGCAAATATGATCTGTATCCTCACTTGAGCAATATATTTCCTGTCTTTCTCTCTTGTAATATACAGCAAGATAACAGTTGTGTTGTCAATGCTACATGATCACCTACATGTACTGGCAATTAAAGTAGTAATTTGAGGTTGTAAAAATGGGTACCGGTAATGCCATGTGCCAACCACTTAATGATTTTGTTACATAATGATTAATATATTGGAAAATGCAATCAGGACTTCCACTTCTGGGAAGTGAGCTCTCTCTCTCTCTCTCTCTCTCTATTTATTGCTTTCTCTCTTTGCCTCGCCAATGTCAAGGCAAATTACTAAGTGATATATTGCTAGTAGAGAACAATTAGTCACCCAGAAGCTAATTAAATTTAACATAATCAAATATGCTTTGTAAAACATAAAGGGGTCTGTGTATGTGAGAATCTAGAGTCAATTTTGTCCATCATCCATGAATGGTCTTATGTGTAGGCATATGTATCACTCTCCCCCTCTCTCTCTCCCTTTCTTGCTTTCTCTCTTTGCCTCGCCAATGTCAAGGCAAATAACTATGTGATATATTGCTAGTAGAGAACAATAAGTCACCCAGAAGCTAATTAAATTTGACATAATCAAGTATGCTTTTAAAAACATAAGGGGACTGTGTATGTGAGAATTTAGAGTCAATTTTGTCCATCATCCATGAATGGTCTTATGTGTAGACATACATTGTAAGTATCACTCTCTCTCTCTCTCTCTCTCTCTCTGACTCTCTGTCTGTCTCTGTCTCTCTATGTATGTCTGTCTCTCTGTCAATCTGTCTCTTTCTGTCTGTCTATCTGTCTCTCTCTATACTGTGTGACTATCCTCTCCATAAATTTACTCTGTCTCTAGAGGCTTGTTCAGATAAGACGCAGGAAGACCGTAGCCTTTTTTTATGACGTAAAGTGTATAATGCTTCACATTGCTGTATCTTATTACACACAGCCCAGTGAAAATGCGGCGGTTTACAGCACTACATGTATATGATCTGGGGAGTGTTTCACAAAGGCTAAGATCGACTTTAAGTTGGACTTGAGTATAGCAGGCCATTCATGCTATTGTTTGCTCTCGTCATTTACTGGCATTGGTCTCTCAAGGGACGTACAAATCATGGTAAAAAATCTACAAAACTTACATTTTTTGATAATTCATTATTGAAGTAAAATATATTATCTAAAGATCATAATGGTGAGAGCAAACAATGGCACGAACGGCCTGTTATACTTAAGTCCAACTTAAAGTCGATCTTAGTCTTTGTGAAACACCCCCCTGAACAAGCCTGAACTCTGTGTCTCTATTCTTTTATCTATCCACTCCTCATTTTTACTCCCTCTCTGTCAAACTGTTTAATTGTGTCCCAAATCCTAATCCTCTTTCTCCTGAAAAATTCTGTTGCCATACTTCTTCCTTTGTTGACATCACAGTAAGAATAAGACCAATTTGGTAGGGGCCATTTAGCGGTCTTGATAGTGTTGGTAAAATGGCTGTGTTTTTATACTGCCAAGGCATGGTGTAATTGAGTTTCTGTTTCTATATAATAAAACAAGTTTTTTAAAATCTTGTTGCAGAATTGCTGTAGTCTAGAGGAAAGTACAATTATGTTATTTGTATGCTCAATTCATCTGGTGCATCTAGTGAATCATATAAATGTATCACACAATTGATCAGGAGATTTGAATGGTATTGGAGTTTATCTTTAGTGTTCTTTTTTTCTTCAAATAAATTATGAGAATGTTAAAAATTGTGCACATCAAACACTTGAGAAAAAAATAGAGATTCCAATAAAAAATTTGTTTTAAATGTCTGAAGTTCATTTCCATTTTGTCAACGCACCAAGAAACATTGCAATTTTGACCTACAAATATTTCACTTTTGAGAGAAGTTTTTTTTTTTCACTTAGTGTCTAAGAAGTACATGTCTTTACTACTTTGCTATAGCCCCTGAAAATGTTAACTTTCAAACGCTTTTGGAAACTTAAAAAAAGAGGAGGATAGGTCAATGATAGTTTGGCGTTTTTTAATATTTATTGTACGCAATGAATACAACTACAAAACAATACAAAAACACTGACCAAAATGTGATGCTTATGTAATATAATGAAAAAGGATAATAAAGATTGCAACATAAAAATTACATTTTCAGTCAATAAGATTTCATCATTTAAGAAGGGGTTCAAGTTGTCAACTAAATTCCCTAACCTAAAATACTGAACATCATGCTCATATTTTAAAGCAATTAACAAATCAAATTTTAGAATCATTTGATGATACATGTGCACAGACATCTATCCACTTTTAGATATGATAAGTGATAACCTTTTTTCTGTACACAACATCTTACAAAGAAACATCATAAAGTCAAAGCGCACATTTGAGCATCGTTTCAAATGAAAACTCGACAAAGAATCATGGACCCCCTGCTCCAGTCTGAATGTTCCATCATAAGCAAATCGTATAACTGGGCGGGTTTATCGTGAGTGAGCACTGATGATTGGCCAGCTGCTCATGCATACCTGCCAACATTCGAAAATTTAGGAATTTTTAGCACCGTATAACTTCGAAAATAAGAAATCGCCCATGCAGCGGCAGCGTAACTGGCAATACGCGGTAAATCTGTACAAAAAAGCGAACACAAATTCGCTGCTCGATCATGCAGCCATTCAACACATGCAATACATGAACTCTCAAATCGCGGCACATGATAAAACAAGCTTAATTTGGCTTGAGCAACTTTAAAAAAAAAAAAATTAAAAAAAAAAAAAAAGAAAGAAAGAAAATCGAGATTTTGAAAAATCAGAATTATTCAGAATTTGTAGGTTCTTAAAATCCTGAAAATCAGAATATTACGGATTATTCGGAAGGGTTGGCAGGTATGCTCATGTCCCTTGACCTCTTCAAAACTAGTTTCTTTCAAAGACCTTTCTTTATTTTATGACTTTTTTTCTTTCTTTCTAGTCTGTACGCTTGTTTTGCTATACAACAATTCTTTATACGCTTCTTTATACGAGTTTCGTATGATTTTCCTTTAGTCTGAACATGCTACTAGACCTAATACTAATCAATGAACTACGATACTACAAACTATGAATCCAGTCTGCATACATTACTTGTTGCTATGTCAGGAAAGTCTCTGCCAAGTTTTGGGGTTAGCAAGAACAACCTTACTTTAAAAAGTATGCAACTACCGGTATGCATAATATTTGATGTAAGTGAACCGGTCTGTTGAGTATCATAGCTACAGTGATGTCGTTAACCAAATCCATGCAGCTTAATACATGCAAATAAAATTACCAATACAACTACACCGTTCTAATCCCATCTCTTAAGATTGTAGATTTTCTGGAACAGAACTTTAGATTGATTATTTACAGATACCGTAGATAAAGATAAAAGTACTAAGAATTACACATGTTTACTCCACCCCACACCAGGAACAAAACACTGGGGTAAAAGATCTGAATTTTTCACTAGCATGTACTGATGGGAAAAAATTTCAATTTTGCTCCTCAAATTATGCATCATTAAAATTAGTGTTATCAAATACCCAACTATCATTTCTAAAGGTATATTTTATTATTATGTGGCTGCTACATGTATTTTTCAGAAAGTGGGGGTTCAATTTTCTGATTCAGGAAACAAAATAAACTGGGCTCAAAATGACTTTTACACCTAGAACAAGTGTAACAGTCCCGTAGACTACCAAATGGCATTAAAAAAAATGTCCTTGGGAGGATTTTTGTTTTTCAAAGAGCCCTGCAAAATGAAAGTAAAAATAATTTGATGTTCTGAAAATAATTGAGGCTCTAATTAGGGCCTACTTCCAGCAGTCTTTGGTCTGAATGATGAACTGGAGGAACTTCTCCTCGGGGTCACCATAAACTTTCTCGTCCTTGTGCTGCTACCGAATCATGCCTATCGAGGTTGCTAACCGATCTTTTCCCAATGCACTGGAGCAGCTTATAGGGTGATTGCAAGTCATTATACGACACGGGCGAAGGCAGGTAAGCATCAAAGTGAAAAGATGGCTGCTTCCGTGGGGATGGAGTCCTTGAAGTCTTTGACTTGGCAGAATTGTTGCTGATGTAGTTGTTGACCATCATTTCTTTTGTCTTTGGGTAACTTACAGGTTTACCTTGCAAGAGAAAATCAATGGACAAACTCCTAGAAGGAGGCCTGGGGTATGCACTCCTACTTCCCAACCTTGTTCTACCGCTGTCAGATAACGCTCTCTGAATGGAAGGGCTGTCCGATTCTTGGACTTCATCCTCTTTAAAGGAAACATGCCTTTGCTCACTGCTGATAGAGTGTCTCCTGTGAGACATCCTGGAAGACAGTCTCTGTTTCTGGTCTTCACCGTCTCTTCTCTCATTAGCCTCCTCGAACTGGTAATTCACGCCTTGTTTGCGTTCAGTATAATCCATGACGTTCAGGTTCAGCTTTTTAGCTTTCAGTTTCACTTTCAGGATCTCCGTCTCAAAGCTCTGAAGACTCTGTTTCTTGGCAAGGGTCAGGTGGGACATTGTTCTACAAAGTTCAAGATTCTCCCTCGTTAAGCAGGGACACCCTGTGAGAAAACTCTGCGACTGAATGACGCCTCATTTTCAATTTAAAGTAAGTTCACAATATAGTCACAATCCCCTTCAAAGATCTCCTTTAGAAAACTTGACCAAAGTTTAGCATTCCATACATGTAGTTACCTTCAACATGTCTATATGAAGTATGCACTCAAAATCAAGATCACGGTAATCACTGACAGAACTCTATTGCTGAGAACCAAAATTAAGAAAATGGCTCCTCAAATTTGTTACCTTCTACATGAAGGACTCAATGCATCATTATACACAGCTAATGTACATTGCTGTAGAATGAATTTCCTCAAATACATACGAGTACAAGTACATACACGTACATAAGGAACTCTGAACAAACACAAATTGTTCCGAACAAATAAGTATGTATGATTACAATTTTAGGGAACATGCATGCACATGAATGAATCGTTGATTGTTGCCTGTATCATTTGATATCATGTACACTTTGCGTTATCAAATTGTTATAGCCTATGCACTTGAACATATCATGATTACAAAGTCCTTCCATCATCATTGGACTAATATGTATCTATTGATTGATTAAAGTTCCACATAAAGGTAATAGGGATTTTGCATTGTAAACATGTGCAATGTATTGCAAGATAACAGTCATAGTTATCACTGAATGAAAATGTTGAAAGCTGGAAAACCTATTCTGCAAATCTCAACGTCTGGAAGTGTACTTTTGTTCATGTCAGCAGGCTGTAATTTGCATTACCATCTGCGATTTCAACACGGGATAACATAACATAATGTAGAATTCAACTACTTCCATCTACAAAGCATATTTCACAAGTTGGGGAGGGAAGGTGATGATGACAGCAAGCAAACATAAGTACTCCACACTCAATCAATAACAGAGTTAGGCAGAAAACGTTCCACAAGTGGGCAAGCAATACATCAGAGTGAAATGCAAGATTTCCTGAAAGGACGTTGCATGATCACTGAAGTGCACGTTCAAAAGCTCTCCTGGGTTGGTTGGTTGAGCTCCAATTGTCCTCAATCCATCAGAAAAATGTGGGTGGAACCCATCTTCAAGAGGTTACACAACGTGGAAAATAGATTCCTGGTTCACCAATAACTTATCCTCCGAGGTTCTGTGGCTGTTTCAATGATTAACTCTTCTGTTGCCAGGAATGATGAGCACGAGTATGATACATGTACATGTGTTCACTCAAGTTCAAAGGTACTCAAAAGGTTTAATCTGTTTCATCTCATGTGTTTTTGATAAGGGCCAACTACTGGTAGATCACGAGCATGATAAATGTCTCGCCCATGTTAGAAGAAAAGCATGAATAATCTTTAAAGCAAGATTCGTTGTAAAGATCCACAATTTTCACAAGTTTGAAATGCAGTTCATGAATGAATTCAGTCTTAATTCAAATCAGAATTCTGTGGTTGAAGCAGATTAATTGATTTTGGTGTCAATAACGTTATTGAAACTAAGCATTATTTCAGCAATGTTAATGTTTCTTCCTCAGTAAAAGTTCCGGATCATATATCAGTACCTCATTCATGTCAAAGCTTCTTAAAATGGCTCACATGAATGACACAATAGTCAATACTAATGCCATTTTGTCAGTCTAAACGCATCCATTCGGTAAGTCTCTATGGAATGAAAAGCTTACAGAGTTTACACATCCCCACATCCTTCTTGCCAAAGCCTTTGAACAGAAAGATGAATATCTACTTGTATACCGATGCTATTCATATACCATGGACAGCGATAATTCTTCCAGATGAAAGCATCCACATTTTCAACACTTCTTTATTTACACAGCACCAACATCTAAGAAATAATGCTACAGCTGTATCAAGTATCATGGATTTTAAAGACGCACGTTCCCCGTATTCCAGAGGCGTTCACGTTCACGTTCACATACGCTGGCCGACGGTGCTAGCTGCCTATTGACACCAACAGAATACGGCTCTTACGCAGATGGCATGTTCCGATAACTACACTGGCGGGATTGTGCGCCTTTAAAGGTGGCAAAAATGTCCAAAGCCTGTATCCATTTGTGAAAGAGTTCCCACATGTCGTAAAGAGTTTGATGACTGTTCACTTTTGATTTGCAAACAATATCCACTTTCATCTACTTTCAGTGCAAAAATTACGCAGAAATTCAAAAAGTGAGCAGATATTTCTGTTATGCTTGTGAAGTTTCTGAACAGGAGTACCTCCTTTCGCTTGAATTAAAGCTGAATTCTAAATGGTTATTTCAAGCTACACGGGGATGTGCACAGGTAACTTATTTTTACACAACAATCTGCCCCCCCCCCCATCATCTTTTATTCATGGTTAGAATTACGTGCCTCCCTCTGATTCAAATGCATTTAATAGGGAGATGCATCTCGATAATCCACATTTAGCCAAGGATGGCATTCACTATTAATCGCCTTACTTCTCTTTTCTATTGAAGCCTCCTTTGATAGAAAGGGAAGGAACTATTTGAGGCTCTATGTTCATCGAGCTGTAAATCTATTGGAGGTTCTGAAAGGCAGTGATGCCAGACAAAGAGATTAATCCTACGAAATCTGAAAGTGGGAAAACTTTTATAAAAGGGATTTTAGTAAGTATTTGCAAACAGTTATATGCAGAAGAACAAAAGAATGAAGGGGGTCTTTATTGTGATTCCTGCCTCAGTCATAGCACTAGCTTGGATTTTTAAAAGAGACCAGAGAGTGTTTTGAAGTATAAGTGTGCATGTAAAGGGAGTTTGGAGTATATTTTTATATTTTATTCATGGGGAATCATAAAGCGTCAGTGCAAACTGTAGGCCTACTACATATATATGTACATACCACAAGGGAAAGTGGCAACATAACAGAAACGTAGCAAATTATTCTATTGTAAGACAGTTAAATTGTATTTCTATTTTCCATTTTGACTAAGAATGAGCTACATGGACATGTGACAAATTGTTTATCTGATATCTCTCCTGCATTGTACAGGTGCATGTAAATGTAAGATACATACACCAAAGTTTGCCGTCTATAAAGCATTTCTGTCTATTATGTCTCACTTCCTTAATTCTAACTCAGTCATTACTTGCATTCCTGTACAAGCTGCAGTTCCCTTCATCCCCCAGGCTATCTATCTGTATTGCATCTGCCGCTCTCTCTCTCTCTTTCTCTACCAGGCTTAATTACAACAGACATAGAAAGGACATAGGGACTATTATCATTTACTACCTCCCAAAAAACAAACTCTGCCTTATCAATCTGGCATGTCTGCTGCCCTCTTCAGACAAATACAGTTCAGGCTCCTAAGGCAGAGGTGAACAATGAATGATAAGTTCTTAGAATGTACATCTAGGAAAATAGTAAGAGCAATGACAACAATACACAGTTGTGAATAGTTAAAAAAGGGAAAAAAATAAGGAAAAATTACATATGAAGGGATTTTGTAAAGAAATGATAACATGATGATTTTAGTATGATGCTCAAAAGATAAAAATGATAAAGTTCTATGCTACAATAATGGCTGGAACAGTATATAAAAAGCAGCTGAGAAATTTCAAGTTCCCTGAATATTATTATTTGTACTGATATCACAATAAAAAAGAAAATGGGGCAAGATATTTTGGATGGATTCTGTAATCAAATGCTAACATAGGTCAAGTTCTAAATGATATTGTATTTCAATATTGGGCCTCGTAATGATAACTATTGATTTACACAAGTCTGTGTATATCTGCAGTCGATTTACCCTGATGTCAATCTCAATTGTTATGTTCATGTTATACACCTCTTTTTTCAAAGTCAACTCCATTATTCTGATTACCACTTATTATGACTTTATATTGTACATTGTATTTCGTTTAAATTCAAATCAGTTCCATATTTAGACACCCTCAATTGTTTTAGTAGTCGCAGACATTGCTTTAATTGTATTCAGTTAAAGGTAAAGACCAGTTTTGGAAAAGCCCCTCTCTCAAAATGAAATGGAAGCTCTCATTACCAATCATGTGAAAGAATATGTTTTGACTAATACGTGATGATACAAATTTTGTCAGGAAACCGCCTACTAATTGATATATTTGGTAAATTATTATATCTATTGGGACCAAATAGATATCGCGCACGTGGTCGCGTAGTCCCATATACATCTTTCTGTGTACAGTGCTTGTAACTTTACCAAGACTGGGCCAAATTTCTTATCATTTTGATGATTCCAGAACCTTGCAGTACACACCAATACTTATATGCTAGATGATCAACCTTTTCTGATCAATTCCACAACGTTTCTTTCCCAATTCAATCGCATGACCAGAACTGGTCTTTATCTTTAATATCGCCCTCTTCAGGTTTATGCCATAATATGTTCGGCTTGTGTACATGTGTTCTCCTCTTTTTTTCCCCTTTTTGTTGTTGTTGTTGGAGGCTTATACATGTACATAATGCAACAGTAATTGCTTCCTTTGTTTCTCTCTCTTATACTTGCATTCATTATTATTGTATCTTGCTATTCTGTGCTATTTATTTATAATGTAAATATAATAATAATAATAATTTTAAAGTCCACTCCAAATTTTATTAATTTAAACCGAAAATGGAAATTCTTTTTGCCCAATTGATCGTGATCCCGGCAGCGACTGAGCAACGCCAGATCGACATTGCTCTATCCCCTTATTGTTGAACGCCAAACAAGGTAGCAGCAACTCCCATCTTTTAACGTCTTTTGGTATGACGCGGCCGGGGTTCGAACCCACGACCTCCCGGTTGTGAGGCGGACGCTCTACTGACTGAGCCAACACTCCGGTGTTACATGGATTGGACAAGAAGACCTTGGGTTATAGTTATTTAGTTAATCGTGTTCTTGGCATCCATGTGACTCATTTCCAACCTTACTGTTGTTTTGAATTCACTGTTTTCTTGATTTTGTCTTTGCTGAATAAATGATAATTATTGTAGTGAACTCCCAAGTGTTTCTTCATAATGTGATGTGAGTTGGTTTAGCGGCACGTTCACTTGGTCCGCTCTCTGTCTTCGCCTACAAATTGGCTCAGGCGACCCCAGTTTGAAACTGAGTCACGTCTTTTTGATGGTGATGTTAAAGGTCGGTCCCCAAACGTAAATAATCATATCTGATTGATACACGTCTGTAAAAACCCTATTACACACACACACACACATGAGTCTACATAAATCATAAGAGGTTATTTACAGATAATGAAGCATCCTCTTGTGGCTTTTCCTCTTATCTCTTATAATAAATGTACATGTACTTGAGACAGATATATCAAAAAATCAGGGCAGTGTTTCGCACAGCCAACTTAAGTACAAATCCACCAACATGCCCCTGAAACATGTCAAATCTAACAAAAATTTCAATTAGATATTGGGCTTGTCCGTTATCTTTAATACGCTAATGACGGTTTGGGAAACGATGCCCAGGTCTCACCTGATTGTCCTGGTGTGTGCCTTGAGAGACATGGCCTGAATGTACTCCGATTCACTCAGTGTGAACACATCAGCTGCTTGGTTGGACTGTAAGTACAAAGATCAAAGTTACATGAACAAAAGTACTAATTTATCATGTAAACAAATTATCAGTGAAAAAAAAGGCTGTTGTTCTGTTAACAAATCAATCTGAAGGTGCTTGAAAGAAACAAATTGCAAAGTTAAGAGGAAAATAATTCAATTGCCTAGATGATATAGAGACATGGTCTGAACGAACTGAGATTCAGAGTGTCAACACAGCTTCTTGGTTAGAGTGCAAGTACAAAGGTCACAATAACAGGGATTACAGTAACCTTTTTAAAAAACATGTTTAAGTGGTGCACTTGCACATAAACCTTTCTTGAAAATGCCTGAATAACATATTGAAGAAATGATCAGAACAATGGTTATTTGTAAGTGGTGTTAAAATAGAAAAGTTTCCTCATATATTTTCCTTCTTTCTATATTGTTTGAGCAGGATACATTTACAGTACCTGGCAACATAAAGGTTGTAAATAACTTGTAATCACATACACTTCATGTTTTAGAGTAGCATATCACTCAAAACTTAAACTCTTGACTGATTTCAAATTGATCAGAGATATTTTAAAAATTCATAAAAAAGTATCGAAGAATAGCAACAGACATACTAAAGCTTTTCGTCCTGCACTCATCAGAGTAAATCGCAACATTGATTAGATGAGTGCCAGGCGAAAAGCTTTAGTATGTCCGTTTGTGTTGCTATTCGTAGATTTTGTAGTACCAATCATCTCTTTAGATACAAAAGTATTTATGCAGAATTTGGAATAAATACATTGCAACATACAGGTGTACTCTGTCCCTCCCAGAGAGCATGTAAGCAATCCACAGAAAATTATAAAAGATTGCAAATCATTTGTAATGAAAGATCTTTTGTTTTGTCTAATTCCAGGTCTAGGTTGAAAGGCCATTTATCTATCTTTGTAATTTGTGGTTAGGTGATAGAGCAGAAATTCATCTTATTTCATTGTAAATCAAAAGACTCCTAACTGCAATGTATTAAAGTTGAAGTCCACCCTGATATTAAGTTGGTTTTAATAGAAGCAGAAAAATGAGAGGAACATTCCAGTGACAGTTTGAGGAAAATCTGTTAAAAATAAGAAAGTTATGAATTTTGAAGTTGCGATAAATGAGACACAAATTGGGAACTCTGTGATGTATCATGCGGGCTCACCTCCAATATTGCTATGTACAGAAAATTTTCTTAAAGGAAATAAAAAATGCTGGAAGTTTTTTTAGTACAGGGCAAATGGGAGGGCAGCTCGCAAGACACTTCACAGAGTTCCCAATTTGTGTTTGATTGATCGCAACTTCAAAAATTCATAGCTTTCTTATTTTCAATTGGAATTTGCTCAAACTTTCACTGACCTGTTTCTCTCATTTCTTGCTTCTATTAAAACCAACTTAATATCAGGGTGGACTTACCCTTTAACCTGTTAACTACTGATTTCTCATATTCCCCATAGATCTAATACAAAAACCACAAGTAAGCAATGGGTTATTAACAGGCACCCCCTGCAATTTTCCTGGAATAGCCCTCTATCTATCGTGGTCTATGGTTGTGGCCTCAGCAGGAGAGGATACTCTTCTCACTAAAAGGGGAAAAAAATGTGCCCTGGACTCTTTGGTTCTATGCTGAGCCCTGGATGTATCATCCTGAATATTAAAGCTCCCGACTTATTCTTCAACATTTTATCATTTTCTGGAATGTCAACAAAAAGGGTACTTTATAAAAGATTGTACTACTCACTGCTTCCTACTCCTAAATATCAACGTGTGCCTGACAGAAGGGCATAAGTGGATGCACAGCCGGACAGAGGATGTACATTTCCACAAATGTACCCAACTTATCAAGTTTTAACCTGTCTGTGACCAAATCTACACAGCACGTTTCACTACTTGCTGGCTAGATCATCAACATTGTTAACAATATATTATTACTGCTCTACATTAGACCAAAGTTGATGTTTGCATCATTCTGCCTGGCACACAATGATATCTTGTTGGTAAACACGATTACTTACAGCAGTAACAAACTGATTCTTCTGCTCTGAATGAGGATTCCACTCTGCAACACTGATGTCCCACTTCATGGTAGTCTTGTGTTTTACTCGCTGAGGTTTACAATGGGGCATGTCAGGTAGACACAACACATCTATCCCCCTCCGCCTAGCAATGAAAATAAGACAAACTATGGTTATGACTTATGACTTCAATGGATGTCTCTTATTTCTTTCTCTTCCACTTTCAATTTCTTTCTGTTTCTCATCACATTATCTCTTGAGGAATGGTGATCTTGACCCTGTGATCAAGACATTCTAAAGTCACCAATTACTGAATGAAATAAGCTCACTTTGAATTTCATATCACAATGGACATACTTACAAGATAGATATTCAAATTATATTATTAAGGACAATTAAGTGAAATAATACAGGCAGATTTTAATTCAACATCTAGTTTTTATTTTTAAATTAGGTATTTGCACAACTGTCTCAAAGGCTAAATTTCAGGTTGTTATGCGAATGCAATGGTACATAAAGACACTACAGCATACAAAATGCATGAACGTTTAAATGTTCTTCATAGAGGCACAACCACACCCGATCTTGAGCTAGTGCATATTAATTAGGCTTAATTATAGCAAAAGTCCACAACTTTAATCAGATAAGACCGATTATCATCAGAATTCAGATGTACAGTACATGTACTAACAATACCCTTAAACTGCCTATTTATGTTCCAGGTGCATGTTAGCATCCACTTCAGTTCTAGAGGATATCTTAAATCTTACTTCAAACGTTAAAGAAGGAATACCAACCCTGCCAAGAGTACAAAATCTCCGGTAGAATCCAGTGCCATGGCAGTGGCCTGTAAATAGAACAAAAATATAAAGACAATAGCAAGCAAGAAACTATCAAAATGTGAGTTAGCTCTCATACAGCAAGAGGTAAAATACAAATATAATTTTGGTTGTCAAACTTTACATAATTGTCTTCAAGATATTGCTCAAGTCTACATGTATATGACTTTCTATCTTGCAAACAGAAAAAAGATTTTTCAACAGAAATTAAAATCCAATTTCCCAGTATACAATGGACATAAAGAGAAACTCGCAGCACACAAGCCTCATGTTATATTTATTCTTCACCCTTTTTATTGTATAGCAATAGTCTACGCGTGTCACCGGGATAAATCATGACCTAAAACTACATGTAAGTATGATTACTGCTTCGATACTAATGTGTTTTTAAAAGTCATTTGGCCCAGCATTGCAACACAGATTTAGAACATGGTTAGTGTTTTTAAAAGTTTTTTTTCTTCTTTTGAAATTAATTGCAATAAGAGTGGCATTTTGATTAACGTGAAATAGGAAACCACAACAGTAGAGCTTTATTTTGTAAAAATACCCACATCGGTCATACGTTAGACTATGCAGTATGCTGAAGCCGGCGAGTCAATACGCATTAGCATTGACTTCTATGCTTTGCTAGAGTGAGTCTGGCCAGGTTACATTTCGTCACAGGGGAGCATTGTTGTTTTTGTCACTGTGCACGTAGAACTATTCGTATTCCGCACTGTACAGTGAGTTTACGCGCTCTAATTGGCCGATACGCTCCAGCTATTCCGAACTTAAGTGAGAGAGGGCCCCCCACTTACATAAGCTTACTTAAGTCCAAGTGCAATGTCAATACGACTTTTTACGTAATATTACATAACGCACTGACATGTCATGCTTTAAACAGGTGACGCGTTTCACACATAGGTGATGCACTGTCACGCACACTCAGCATAGGTACACACATAAAATAGAAAAATCAACGAACATTTCAGTACAACTTGCAAGTTTGTACCTTAAATATGACGAAAATGAGAATGTTTAAACTTAAGACTTAGTTAAGTAAGACTTACATTTAAGTGAAATACTTAACTTTTCAAGGACACTGTAAAAATCGTACAAAATACAAGATTTGACTGGAATATCATGATTTTGGTATCAGATCAAACAGAAAATCGCACGCTATCTCCTCGAACTAATATCTTATTACACAGAGCCGATGGGAGCCAGCGATAGCCAATCTGAAGGGCTCATGTTGGCTCGGCTAGGCGCCAACTTATGAAAATGAGGGGATGAACGTAATGCGCATGCGCTGGCTGTAAGCTAAAGTTCTATGTGCTGTGAATGTGATGATTGATTGGTGATAACTGATATCATATGCGCGAGCAAGGAAACAAGTGCCATGTCCACAATATCCTTTAGGACATAACAAACATTCTCATTCAAGGTGAGGAGTTTACCAGTACTTCGTACCCCATCTCCTAATGACCTTACTCCAGGGAACTCCCACGCCGACGCCAAAGGCTCCAGATCCGGAATCGGAACACGAAAAACAGCAGACTTGGGTCTTATTTTATAGAAAAGTTAAACGGTAGTGATTATAATTTTGACTTACAAGTGTGCTCGACTCCTCTGGGCATCCGTGAAACCACTTGAAATTATAATTTGAAGAAGTCTTCAGTGGGGAAAAAGGGTGATTCCTCGTCCTAAACCGAGCCATCCATGTTGTACCGTCGATTCAACATGGCGGAGAGAAAGTACGCATGCGCGGTAGCGGCGCAGCAAATATGAATATTCATGCTATAGAGCGCCGTTCGCTCGAAAATGCTGAATATGCACGGCTTGTTTACATTCACTGCTCTGTTGTTTTGAGTCGTGCATATTCAGCATTTTCGAGCGAACGGCGCTCTATAGCATGAATATTCATATTTGCTGCGCCGCATGCGCATTTCTCCGCCATGTTGAATCGACGGTACAACATGGATAGCTCGGTTTAGGACGAGGAATCACCCTTTTTCCCCATCGAAGACTTCTTCAAATTACAATTTCAAGTGGTTTCACGGATGCCCAGAGGAGTCGAGCACACTTGTAAGTCAAAATTATAATCACTACCGTTTAACTTTTCTATAAAATAAGACCCAACTCTGCTGTTTTTCGTGTTCCGATTACGGATCTGGAGGCCGTCGGCGTCGGAGCTCCCTGGAGTTACTAATGACCTAGGCTTAAGCACTCCAGCAAAGCATAGAGAGTCAATACTGCGTATGGACCTCTAGCGCTGTACCATGTGCTAATAGGCAGCAATTTCACACGTGAATAGTCAATACACTTATAACACACAAATGCACACAATCATGCTGATAAAACTGTAAGCAAGTTTGACAGTGGACTCACAATTTTAATTTTTAAATTATTCTTTCTAACATCGGTGAGTTGAAAAAATTGTATTTTACTGCTATTTAGGTGTCATCAATTGTCACTAAAGTACCAATTTTTAGTGAAATCAGTTTAGTTTTGTACAGTGGTGTTTGAAATGTTGAGATCAATAAAACAGGTTATAATACACAGCCAGGATAGCGATGCAGCTATGTGTGGGCTTAAGTACATGTGTTACTGTTATTGTTAAGACACAAGCAGAATGTATGTTTTTTACTAACATCAATAAGCATACGTGGGGCAATACACAAAATACGTAAGTGAATTCTGAGCTTCATATACATCTACTTATCATGTTGTTAATGAAAATTATGTGTTCATTCATTCTTCTAGCACTCCTCTCATAAATTTTAATTACCTGAGATTCTGAGCAGTTTTGTACAGAAACATTTTCAGCCGTCCAAGTCCAGCGAGCTGACATTTTTCCAGCAGATATCGATTCGATGTGCCCTAGATATCGATATTCACCCGGATCGCCCCCCCTCCTCCTCCTCCTCCTCCTCCTCCTCCTCCTCCTCCTCCTCCTCCTCCTCCTCCTCCTCCTCCTCCTCCTCCTCCTTCTCCTCCTCCTCCTCCTCCTCCTCCTCCTCCTCCTTCTCCTCCTCCTCCTCCTCCTCCTCCTCCCGATCCTCCTCCTCCTCCTCCCTCCCCTCCCCTCCTCCTCCTCCTCCTCCTCCTCCTCCTCCCTCCTCCTCCTCCTCCTCCTCCTCCTCCTCCTCCTCCTCCTCCCCCTCTTCCGGCCTGCTCCCCTCTCCTCCCCCTCTTCTGACCTCCTCCTCTTCCTCCTTTTCCTCCTCCTCCTTGTCGATCATCCCTTCTCCTCCTCCTCCTCCTCCTCCTCCTCCTCCTCCTCCTCCTCCTCCTCTTTCCTCCTCCTCATTCCTCTTCCAGTCCCCTTTTCCTCCCTGTACTCATCCTCCACCTCCCCCTCCCTTTCCCCTTCTTCCCTCTCATAATCTGGAAAGTAGGCCTTCAAAAAAAAAATACATAGGCCTATAAACCTTTTAACGGGATGTGTATATCCTAGGCTATCATCAATGGTTTATTTTACTCAGAACAAAATAAGATTTTTCACATAATGGGACGTGAATAGATATTAGGCTACTAGATCCTTTTAGCCGTGCCCCAAAACTGAGGTATTAGTAATTGACTTGATAAAAACCTTTAGTAGAACACTTTCGAATAGCTTTAGAAACAAATCATGTATAATCTGACTATAGTTTGATGCTCATGATTTGCTTATGTTCAATTTGGCCCCTTACGATCATAATTTGAGTACCTGACACATATTTGGCTAACAGAGCCTCATACCTACACTCAGTGGCGGATCAAGGGGGGCCGGGGCCCCCTCCCCTGGCAAAAACAGGTAAAAACACCCTATTTTGTTTTTAAAAAGAAGATGGGCCCCCTTCCCCTGGCGCTCATGGGGGGTGAATGTTGAGTAAAAAAAAAAAAAATAGTGCTCATTACCCTTTTTTTTGGCCCCCTCATTTGCCGCCGGCTGGATCCACCCCTGCCTACACTTTATCGTTGTATTTCGACATCTAAAAGAAGAATTCATGTGTTGCTATTACGTCGAGAGTATACTTATAAAACCAATCTCCATTTCATTTCTTTTCATCCTCTTGACTGTAGACTGTTTTTTTTTAAGTTCCTTTTAGAAAGATGCCTGGCGCATGTGTACTTTTTTAGTCTTTATCATCAGCGATCATTACGATGATGTTTATTCATAAACAATGAAGGGAAACTGAAATATAACATTTGTGTACTTTGGGCACACCCCCCCCCTAAATCACTGGGCACCATCATTTTCATTATAAGATTTCACATTAGAATTCTTTTTTATTTTTAAGTGACAGAGCAACATTTTCGTGTCGGAGCCGTCTGTGTATCTAGACAAAGAAATGATAACATTGTCAGTCCCCAAAACCTTTTCCTGAATCATCCATATCATTGCAAGAAATATTCCTAGACGCAGCAGAAAATATTAAAGGTAAAAGTGTTAGAAAATGCATCCCCACTATCCCATTTTGCTTCTAGAACTACCCCATCCTAGTTCCCTTCCCGTCCATCGCCCAGTCCAATGAACTATCATAGCGCCCTCTTTCTGTCTGTTGAGGACGTACATGTAGAACCTACAATGGCAATCATTTTCCGTGGACATTATTTTCTATTCATCATGGTTGGAGGGGGGCATGGCCCCTTTGCCTTCCTCACCTTGGAGCCGCCTATGGACATGCCTTTATTAGAAATCAGGATTTTTTTTTTTGGAAGTTTAAGCCGTGAAAGTCTTCATCTTTGTCGCAAGACGAGTGTTAACAGCATACTTAATACTGACTTTACCATAGGCCCACTGACTTTAACTGAATGATTGTAGTACTGGTTCTGAAGCTATATATGAGCTACATTAAACAAAAGATTGATTTGTAAATAGTGTATATACGTTCATTGAAGATATAAAGATTATATTGCTTGTAGACCTACTAACAAATTTTGTGATTGCATTCAATGTAAAATAATAAAATATTTACTCGGGGGCAAGCCTTGATTAGCATGTTGCTATTTGTTAGCTCTAGTTATCAAATGATACGTATGTATCTTGTATTGACTATATATGAATGTACGTATTAGTGATTTGGTAATAGATTCAAATTCAAATCTTGTGATTGCATAATACTAATAATTCAATTATTCATCATCATCGTCGTTATCATCATGCTCTACTTCCTCCTCCTCCTCATCATCAAACAAAATCTTCAATCTTCCACCACGTTCTGCTCAATCAAAACAACATGAAACTCCCACCCCCAATATTGCTACGTTTATCCCCATCATCCCATCGCACCCCCCCGACTCCTAACAACCCTCTCCTTATCCGCCTATCAGACTATCCATTGGGATGATGGTAGCACGTGTACTACAGGGAAACCCTCTTAAAAATCTACGGGGAACATGAAAAATATAACCAGATTTCTACATGGAATATTATTTTATGAAAAGCAAGAGAGAGAGAGAAAGAAAGAGAGAGAGAGAGAGAGAGAGAGAGAGAGAGAGAAAGAGAGAGAGAGAGAGAGAGAGAGAGAGAGAGAACGTCGGACACCCGGCTTCCACTTACATAAAATAATTCTAATCCAGTAGAAATAAGCAACACATATTACACCAAAATCAGGACGATGTTATTTTTTATGTACAATTCAAAAACTTGTTTTTATTGATACATGCAAAACTTAGAAAATGCATAATACATTTAAAGGGGGTGCTTTTAAATTACAAAGCGAGACGGGAATGAATACAAAATAGACCTGGTACAACGAAATAAACCTAAATTTCGCAAACATCACAATCGCAAATAGAAATTAACAGTATTTATACTGTATATACGTGAACATAAATCTCGTATTTCATTCTCAAAATGAACAAGTTAACACCAGTAAAATAGTTTTATTACTAAAACAATCACAATATCTTTACTATTCCTAAAGATTCCATTAAAAAAAAAATTAAAACATCCTAATTGGATTTCATTAAAAGAGTCTCAGTTTGACAAGACATAAATAACACTGTCATGTAGACAGTCTGAAACAAAAACTATGATTTCTTTAATCATATCAAGAGTACAAAGATATACAATTTCGTTGCATTTGATGTGACACGCGAGAAGCAAAGTGAGATTCGACATGAGGTCTGAAACCTAGATTCAGCAAATTTCACTTTACTCGGAAAACATCGACCCGTCATATAACCACAGCAAATTTTGTGAACTTCTCTAAAGCTAGTTGATGGGGTAAGTGTTAAAACTTGATTGATCTTGTCATGTACTTTTTTTAATAATCTATAATTTTAATGCAATGTATTTGCAAGATATAACTTCATCTCAAGTGTTGCACACGAGGCGTTATTTCGATATATTGTTATTATCTGCGCTAATCAAGTATGTAAAGGGAAATTACCCTATCCCCCAGTAATTTACCGCAGTGGGTCCACTGTTATCATTTTTGTTATTATTATTTTTTTTTTGGGGGAGGAACGATGTCCTAACGATGTCCCCCTAACATCGTGCGTCAAAGGCCGCACCAGTCGCTGACGCAGCGCTACGTCTGGTAAAAGACGCCTTGTGTGCAGCGGTCGTACTTGATCAAAGAGGTCATCTATCATACGGTCCACATAACAAACAATAAGGGGTATAACTACGTCATTGTCATGTTATTGAGAACGTAAAATACATGAAAAATATCGATTACACTACAATGTTAATAATACATAATATACCCGTTTTCTAAAAGAACCACTTCCACAAAATATGATTTTGGATGGACTTTATACGCCAGAAAAGCAACGCATAGTTTGATCATACATTTAAACCAACCAAATGCATGAAAACGAACATGTGTTTAATATGCATTCTTAAGTAATGAAGAAAAAAAAATGAAAACAATTGCATTACATTTACAAGCACCGCGTTAACCTTGACAACCACAAAAGCAATCGTAGCAGTATGGTGATATTAAAGTATTACGAATGCATATGCCGAACTCATAAGACAGCTCCATGTAACAATGCAGAGTAAATTGTACAGTTCATACAAGCACTGGCGGATAACTAAAACAAAAATGGCAGGACAATTCAACTATCATGAGCAATTTCAGACAGCAATGAACAAAAAATATTAGGCCTTTGGAGTAGGAAAAGTTCATTTTTGCATCAACATGTAGCATCTATAGGGTAACAATAATATCATTCACATTCTAACAAAGACACATTCTTATTTACAAACAGTTTATAATGTCCAATTACATATCGTATCCTACACAATACCATGGTCTACGTATTCTGCATACGAGAGGCATGATAAATTTCACTCTGGACTATGTTACATCTTACATGAACGTAGTGATACAAATATAGTACATTTAATACCAAATACTATCTTGTTTGGACTAGCAGATTTTTTCTAGAACTAAACTTTGGGCGACGTGCGAAGAATCAACATTTGATATAGACTCGTTCAAAAATTGTAGCATGGTTAATTCCAAAATGTATATTATTATACATTGTAATGATAAAAAAGACAGACAAACGTTCACATATAAAATTGAGCTAAACCTGTTATGTATACGTAGAGTATAGAGGAATGAGAAAAGAGAAAGGAGAAAAACTTAAAGGAGAAGAGAAAGATGGATTGAAAAAGAAGTGACATGTGAACATCATGATGAAGTCCCACGGTACCATTACAATATGAATGGCATTTAGAGATCCACCCTCCCGTTTACCATCCAATAATTATAATCAATAACCTATCGAAAATATGATATATCAGCGCATCGCCGCGCCGGTTGAGCTCTAAAACGGTAATCAGTCACCATTCTCTCCCGAGTATAAAAGGTACAAATCATTTCTAACGCTGTTAACCATGCATCTAAGTAAAGCAATAAATTGAAATGGCATTTTAATTTTCCATATGTTGTCACACTACCCTACTGCAGTGCTCTATCAAAAACACACGCCCCTGATCTAATAATGTAAATAAAAGCAGGAAAAGATCGTTATTACAGATAAGGACTGGTGCAAAGAGTTGGACAAAAATGTTAAAATGTGGAACATGCGATAAAAATTTGGCAATATATTTATTAGCTGAATACATATTAATGCTGGGCTCAGTATGCCTCAAAGCCAGAGAACTTTGGCGATTTTGAGATGACAAAAAAGGAAATTAAATAAGAATAAATATTTTTGAAATTCATTCGATGTTACAATTAAGATAGATTAATATTCCATATTCCCGATTTTCAACAGTTATACGCTCACTGCTGTCGAAATACGAATACATTATCTAACTGTCACAGTCTTGTTATATTACAGATGCATACATTAAAAAAAAAAAAGTTCTTTACAAAAAACAGATATTTCAATCTTTTACAGAGAATTCGGCAATTATTTGGGATACGCTCTTTTACACCAACTGCACACGAGGCGTCCTTTCCTTTGCGTTATTGCCTGCGCTATGCAATCCGCTGAAGCAAATTAGCGCATGCGCCAGTAATCCGACACATTCCTTGCAGTGTTGCATTTTGCACTCTTTTTTTGGTGCGAGAAGTGTCACCATCGAATGGCGCGTCAAAGACCACATCAGTGGCTGACGCAACGTGACGTTAGTAAAATGACGCTTTGAGCGCAACGGGCATTACATATTTCATGAAATACATTACATCAGTCCTCTTAAATCAAAACAAGCGTCAACGCACGATAAAATGTACAATAAAAGTACAAGCACAGCTAAAGACATCACAGGGTTGACTGTAATATTTTCCTCGTTAGGTTCCGTTTTATTGTCATGTTGTGTTCCCACGCGTGCGCTGTATCCTTTTAATGTGCAAAATTGTTCAGTCGGAAAAACCGTAAGGGATTTTACATGACAGTCGTCTTTTCAAATTATGCTTTAAATGTGCACAAAACGCTTTTGATGCAATTAGCAGAAAAGAAAGCATTTTTATTGGACAATGCGACGCAGCGGTGTGCGATAATCGTATTTCAAAGTGCAAATACCGTGCGTTCTCTCTCTCCATTTCCGGAAGAGTTTCACGATGGAAACTATTTATATCATCTACTGCTTCAGCGCATTGATACTTTGTTAGATAGATGTAATTATTTGCCTCAGCGGCGCTGCAGAATAACAAACTTCATGACGTCGTTTCCCACAGCTTACGCTGTTATTTTGAAACGGTTTTAATACAAGCCTGTGATATCTAGTACATGTACTACCACAGACGCCCATGAGATATTCTTTTGTCAGCGAAGAACATTAAGTATATCATTCAAAGGAAATGAAAGATGGTGTTGTTAGCATTCTTGAACGTCAAAAGATATAAGAACATCGTGATTATATTAACGTGTAGACGAAGGGAATGCTAATGATGAATGTCACTTGTTACTTTTTGTCTTCTGTGACGATTTTATTTGGTCAGTAAAGCTCGCCTCTTTAGGAAATAAATTTACATGAGAAAAAAATGAAGATAAAGAATAAGAATCTTTTTTTTTTACTAGCATCAAATATTCAATCAAATTCCATCACATTTTCTGTTAGAATGTTTCCGTGAGAATAGTCAGATGAAATATAAAGTTTGGTCACTGGCTGATGGTAGAGCCATTTATGATTTCAACAACTTGCTGCCAAACATGATTTTTTTTTTCTTCTTAAAACCAAAAAGTGTGATTCAACATGTGTGATTCAAATATTTGGCAATACCTCTGAACCTTTGAAGTAAAACCTAGCCTTTAAAACCTAGCCTCCAAGTTGTTTTTCTTGTTCTTCGATTTCAAAAGTTTTCCCCCGCATAAGAGTAATGATTAATCCCAACCAATACAGCGGGTGACATCAGGAATATAAATACTAACAGGTAAACAAACTTGGTCCCATGAGTAAACATGAAGTACAAAATATACGAAGTTTCCCACGATCATTGATACAGCTTGCACAATTTCATCTTCATTTGCTTTTGGTGATACAATAGTTGATACACAAGTAATATCACATGAAAACAATGATGCTGGCATTTATATGGATATTTCCCTAAAGGAAAGGAAAAAATCTCAGTTGTTCTACATCTTTGGCAATTTGTAGAATATAAATTTGTTTTTAATGAAAAAAGCTGAGCAAATAGCATATTATAGACTTTTTTTTCTGTTACATGACTTTATGAATACAAAAACTACGTTCTTTGAGCAGAGTGCTAGCTCTATGTACATTTCCAAAAGCGTTAGTGAGCTGTCCATCCCTCTAATTTCTAATCTTACTACATGGTGAGCAAGCAGTTCCTGTACAAAATAAAATGTCCATTTATATCAGAAAAAACGAACTCATCATTTTTCCAATTGACAGAATAACTTCCACCATGAACGTACGTACGTATAAATAATAGAAAAAGGTGAGTTCTTAAATTAGATATATGCTACAGTGCAAAAGTACATCATAATTCTTATGCAATGTGATAGTCATAATATGGCCGAGGGGTGCTGTCCCTAGACTTTTTGCGGGAACTCCATCCTCCCGTTCTCGTAGTTGTACCCTACACTGTATCCCCCGTTGTGGAAAGGAGGATAGCCTGGTGGAAAGTTAGGATAGGGCCTCCCTGCTGTGTTGCCGTTGCCGTTGCCGTTTGATGCTTGCGATGAATAGGATGAGTAGTTGGAATTGTGGGAAGGATATGAACCAGGTCTTGGCGTAGGGGGCGCTCTGTACTGTGCCTTCTGGTCTGAGGGGTTGTTTCGTTTGGAGCAGCAGCAGCAGCATACAATACATAGTACAATGAGACATAGAAGCAGAAGACCCACAGCGGCACCTATCGCTGCCATGACGGGTACGCCTAGCGTTTCAATACCTTTCTCAAAAATATTGGTAGCTGCATGGAAAAAGAAGAGAAGAAGAACATAAAGATAGAGACAAAAACTACAGTCTTCTTGTTTACAGTCATTACGTGTTTTAATAAATGTTGTCTCTGTTGGCCGCTATTCTTCTTTGATTGATTATGTATTGCATACTCTTTTTCACACTCATTATTATCTGAGGGGTCCACAATTTACAAGCTCTGCTTTTCAGTGGACCTCTCCATTTCCTCAAAATATGAATGCAGTTAAATTTAAATTCAATTTTTGTCTTCCTAAAATAGTAAAATGTATAAATTACTGTTAAGATTTGTTTATTACAAATGTAACTATGTTTTGTATACATTTTACATTGTATTCATTTTTATGTATTGTATTTTGTTGGAAATGAAAAAATAAAAATGAAATGAAATGAAATAGTATTAACATTTCAGTTAGAGTTGATCTTGCTTGATACAATCAGAACATTAGAAAACAGGTATTTTTAACAATACCGGTATCTATTACTGGTCTTTAACTGCAATAAAGCAGCAGGGGAGGGAATGACTTCACTGGAATTTTTAGCTAACATTTGCAGGGGAGGAGAATGACTTCATCATGTTAAAACTTTCTTATAATCAAATTTGGAGACATTAGGCCCATTTACACAGCCCAAACACCATTTAGAAAAATCATAATTTTTTTGGACTACAATTTACACTACTGGAAGAACCCATAAAAAACGACGAAGTTTGCTCATACCGATTTTTTGGTGAGTAGTGTGCACGTGCTCCACGTTGGTGCTCTGCATGCATTAGCACAGAAGCAAGGAGAGTCACGTCAGCAAAAATCGGTATCTTACGGAAGTTTGCATTTACACTGCAAAAATCAGTGAAACTTCGGCAGCCGTTTAAAAAAAACACACTCCAGATGTGGATTTTTCGATTTCGATTTTTCATTGGGGTTGCATAGCAACTACTGGTGAAACACCGGAATGTGAGAGAAATCACGATTTTTGGTTGGATGTTATGAAAACACTAGAAGGAATGACTTGAAATAGGTGGATGAGCCTATGACGAGGAATAACAGTAGCTCATCAGCGGGGATCTAACCACATTGGCAAAATGAAGCAAATGAACGTCTGCGCTGGACTACACTCCTGTTACTCCATAATAGACCGGTTTACTAACATATTCATATTTTATACATACTTTTTAAACAAAGGTTGTTCTTGACAACCTAAAAGCTTGCCCGAGGCTTGCCTGACATAACAACAAGTAATGTTGGCAGACTGGATTCCAAGTATTAGAGTTCATTAATTAATAATGGGTTAATGCAATAACTCCTCACTAGTTCCCCAGGAAAGATAAAACCATAAGTTTGAATATGTGAGTAAACAGGTCTATTCAGTGTTACTCGGTGTTATTCGGTGCTACCCTTCTATGTACTTACATGCTTTACAGGAACTGGGTTCCTCATCACTATCGTCATTACAGTTTGGCATGTCATTACACGTCAGCAAGGGGTCTATACACATCGTGCCATCGTTACACATGAAACACTCTGGAGTCCGCTCTGTAAAGGAAAGGGTTACAGTATTATGACTTACATTATCTGTTTAACCAAGGAGTTACTAGCACAATCATAATTTCCATCAAAGCCAAATTAAATGAAGGCACATTCATGAATCCATGATCATCAGATGCACATGTTTTTTATTACAGTAACTCCACTAGATTTACAGGATGATCCTCTACAAAGTTGCCTTTGTGCCAAAGAAACAGCAGTATTCCAAAGGAAAAGCTGTGGAAGAGCAAACAGTGCTCGGATAAATTCTTTAGCATTTACATCTAAGATCTACCATTAAGGTTGGTCCCATTTCATCATCAGCTAGCCCCAATATTGATGACTTTTCATGTCACTGTCAAAAGTTATGTACCAAGCAATCTAACATGATCTTGAATATAATTTATATTAAAAAAAACTAAGGAATTAACCCCCCCCCCCTCCATTTTTTGAAATTTAATTAAATCTTTCCTAATAACTTGTGTAGTGTAGTTACCTTGTGGCTGTAAGAAGGCTGTATATGTGAACTTGATGCCATTGTCTGGACTCGGGTACTCATCTGTTTTGAATCGTACAGTGACCACGTTGCTAACTGATTGGTAGTCATCGGGAAATTTGCCGGTGCCTCCACAAAGTCGTACCTCTGGCGTCAGAATGTTACTCTTGATAAGAAAGATATTTCCAGACTCGTAGATGGACAATGAATCGCCTTCTGACCGACATCTTCCCTCGCGGCTGTCGTACGATCTTGCGACGTCAAAATAGTCGAACCTACATGCAAAGAGGAAAAGATTACTACATGAAGATTCTAGAATTACCTATCTTTAATAATTAAACAAATTATGAACTTATGAAACAAAATTCATCTTTTAACATGACATAATTGCCATGTACTGCCTTTGACATGGTTTTCATATTCATATTCGAATTGGAATGATGATTGTAATAGACGTATGTTACGATCAAAACAATTTGTACATCTGAGACAGGGTCTTTTTTGCAAGAAACCATCATTACTCGAAGTTCATTGACACTTCCGGTGTGATCTAAAATCCCATTGAAATGCATGGTAAAGAATCATACAGGTAACACTTTGGGGGGATCTTGGGGTGGTATTCTCGAAAGCAGACTAACTTTAGTCCATGGTTTAATTCTCCGACTAAGCATGGAATGCCAAGTGTCCATATGAATATGTTTTTGAATAATTTAATCTGTCACTAAATTAAAATAAAATGTAATAACATAATTAATAAACAACAATGTTATCGTGGTAATTTAGGGACATATCAAAGTATTCAAAAACATATTCATATGGACACTTGGCATTCCATACTTAGTCGGAGGATTAAACCATGGACTAAAGTTAGTCCGCTGTCGAGAATACCACCCTTAGATTTTAAGGTAAAGAAACTGAAATTAGTTTGCATGCGTTTTCCCTGTATCATCCTCCCATCATCCTCCTGAACTTAAACGAGAAGTAATATTGAAAGGCCTACCTAATATTTATACGTTGTCCTTGTTTGGCATTCATGGTGAAGGTGCAGTCCATGTCGCTCCCATACGGCTCGTTCTCTACGTCATAATGTGAGGCAACTTTTCCTGCAGAATCACTCGAGTTCTTTGGCATGCACAGGAGGGAGGGTACGCGGTCTTGAATGAATACTGTAAGAAAACAAAAGAAATGGAATTTATTATCACATGATTATTATGGGGAATGACAAGTTTCAAATTACATATCTGGATGAAAAACTACATTATATTTTTAAAAGAATGGCCAAAACAGTAGGAAAAGTAAGGAAAGTAGGAATACCTGAAGGAAAATGAAATGGAAAATATGAAGGGATAAACGAAATTCAATTGTTTCATACTCATAGTAGTCCTAGTCTCAAGGTAGTAGCCTCTTGTCTAAGTCATATATAATTATGAGTCATTGTGTCTCTTTATCGTACATGCACGTATTCAACTAGACAGAAAAGAAATGGAAATATTTTAAAGTCACAAAAAAATAAAGGGAAATGCAGAAAAAGTGGGAGCGCTTTGAATGCATGTTAAATTAAAAGACATTTATAATAACCATGACGGAAGACCAAGCATAAAGCATTGGCATTGTGTTGTTTGTATGATTAATTTCTAAGGTTAATTATAGATGGTTTAGAAGAACCATCAACAAACTACTAACCATCGCGACTTCATGAATAAAATAATATTTCTTTAAACAAAAATTAAGGGGCATTTGCATGGAATGGGCGGCTTATGATAATAACCTCAAAGGTTGCAGGGGAAATTTATCACGATTCATTCATTTACTTGATTGAGTCCAATCGTCGAATCAGGCAATATTCTCGTCTGCATGACTAGCTGACTTGAATGTACATCAATGACTACTGATGCATGACCAAGTGCACTGGAGAGGAAATTATGAATTTTTGACATTCATGACAACTCCTCAGTTATCAAGATGACTGTGTAAGCCAAACGACGGTGTTAAATTAATACTATGACTGGCAGTAATTGGGTACAATTTCGGCGAAGGAGGAGATGATGGGCGTAGAAGTAAAGGTGGAGTGTTTGAGGAGAAAAACATCATGCCATATTTTTATGTTTGACTTGTTTGTACGCCAAAATAATTATACCTGAAGTCGAGAGCACGTTAAAATCCTAACAAAAGAGGACTTATAACGGAAATAAAGATGTGGCTATTCTTGTCATATAATGACGTCAAAAATGACGATGATGTTGGTCAAACTATTGTGAGGTAAATGTCACTTCGTATAAATGAAAGGTTTGTGTAATGTGATGCTCGTGTGTTTAAAGATCATTCGCCTTGTAAAAGTTTACGAAAGGTGCTTTGATTCACGAGTGACTGGAAATCAACATGTACACGAAGAGAATTAAATGGAATGTAGATATCCAGTGGAATGGGAGTTTGCGTTCACGTAACAATCAATTGTATACTTTACATTACTATACATTGACTGTACAATTCAAACAATAATTGCAAACAAATACTTTTTAAAAAACCCAGAAAATGCACAATTCATGTATATACATTGTTTGTTGGAATATATCAAGATTTAATTGTAATCGCCCCCAATAACATTGTTCACAAGAAGGGCAGAAATGCAAAGTATACAATGGATGGTGTGAAGAGTTTGAGAACAAGCAGGTTAATCATCGAAGTACATGGCGTGGAAAATCGAAAAGCAAACACCAATATCTCCCGAGTTCCTTTGAAGGCTTCCTGCAGCAAACAGGAGTGACCATATAGAACTACCCGGCGTGGGACAATACATAGAGGGCTGCCTGACCTTACACATAATGGACACGTCTTCCATTCGCATCTGCATCTAACTTCATGGAGCGATGGATGAGAAGATGTCCGTGGCATTGATATTGTGTCCGATATCAGGAGTAGTGAAATAGAGTAGGCCTATATGGGAATTGTGTGTTGAGACATGACGATTGATTGACGGTAGTTATCACTGACGTGAATAACTTCCTTTAAAAAATCAAAACAGTATGTATTAATTTTGCATTTTGAGGCAGATATGCCACACACAATCATATAAGTTTGAAAACACGAAGAGTCCATTGTTCATTAGTTGGTATTTGATTTTTTTTCTTCTTGGGAAACTGCATCCAAATCGTTCAAATCAGCTGCAATCATTCTGATTGCTTACGTTGACATTGACAGACTTGCTACGTTATACTACTGGTATCCCAACATCATGCAGAGACATACAGTAACCGATATCTAAATATTCATATCTTATTCATAAAGGTCATAAGCTAGACAATCCACAGACAATTAGACTTTGGAAGAGAATCTACATCATTCTCCTGTCAGTTGAGCCGTAGCCGTGGACGACATTTTCGCCGGGGGACAGTTTTCACACCGTCACACTCACTGGCACTACACATAGTGAGTCATCCACGAGGTCTTACACTGTCCATTACGAAGTAGACACACTCTTGCGATGGTGCGTGCGAGGCTACGGTCGCGTACAAAAGCCTCACTTGGGAGTCTTGATGTGGCGCCCGCAATGCTTTCCGTCTACTGCTGAAGGCTAAAATAGCAACGGATGGCGACCGAAAAATGGGGTTACAGTAAAGATTAATCATATCATATCATAGTCATAAATAGGATGATTGATAAGCTTTAGAGCACGGTCAATTGGTCAAGCTATTGTTTACAGAGGCAGATGCTTACGTTTGGAGGGTTCCATTTCTGTCCTCAATCTCAATACGACCAACACGAATTATCAGCAAGTGAAAGCATAAAACGGCGCCACGTTATTGCCCGTCACCATTGTGACCATTTTGAAATTAGAGAGTAATTTGGGGAAGCTATATGATGATGTGACAAATATTGTCGAAGTGAAATATTATTAATGTATTTAAGACCTTTTAACTAAATAGTTTTGCCCCACAGGATTAGTGTGCAAAATATGCCTCTTTCCTCATGATCTATTCTTATCCTTAAAGATCCTTAAATGCAAAATAAAAAAATAATTAAAGAAATACAATTATAGAAAAAGAATCATGTTCTCTAATCTCTCAAACGTATGCGATTATAACCTTAACTGTCTGATATTTTCGAACATGAATACTTTGTTGAACATAAGCCAAGTTTAATGTAACGCATTCGTGACAGTGTCACTTCTCGTTACCCTCTCTTAATTGACGTCTTTACGACTGTAACATTTAGGAAATATCGTATTCTATCGTGTATACCGTATCATAATGGATGAAGTATGCTATATGGCGAAGCAAAATGTGGGCAGGGAAAACACCGTGTCTCCCCCTTAAACGCCCTCTGGCTATGCGCGTTTCATTGTGTATCTGTGTACATGAACACAACAAAGCACCTGGAGCAGAAAATCATATTGTTCTAATTACCCCAAATGCGTTATTGCGGTCAACACAAAGCGAATGCAGTGAATAAAACTAATATCGGTAAATTAACGTGAATATAAGCAAAGATTGAAAGGCAAATGAAACACGGATGAGTGAAAATTGTAGTTTTTAAATTTGATTCGGTGAATGACGCATAGTTTAGGGTGGAAATTGAATTGATGACTGGTGAAAATGGGTTGCGAGGGCTGATGGTTAGACCTCAAATTTATTCCAAGCTAGTTGAGCTAACTGGAGACAAAATGCACGCTCATGCCGCAGAAATATTAAGGTCACCTCGAGGCCATGTGATTATTATGTAAATCACTTCGATGTGGTGTGGTCTACAGTCCGTCTGCTTCCATTATGTGAATGAAACTACTCGACATCTTCTCAAAGTTGCCCGCTACAAAATATTATTCAGTTCTCAACCACAAGAATATGATGGATGATTCGGAGACGAATTTCAAATTGCAAAATATCGTCGGCTGCCCGCAAGAAAGCCGTTACACCGAAAGACATTCACAGCACGTAACTATGGCCTTCTTGCGGGCATCCGATATTTTGTTTACATGGTAACCAAGGCCCATACTAACCCTCGAAAATGCGATACATTTCAGAGAATGTGTGAATGTTCTCGTGAATAATAACACAATATATCCACATATCCAGCGGGATATCCACAATCATGTATAACGGCACCAACTTATGCCCACGCGGTCAATGCATAATTGCATATAAAACTCATATTTCATAATTCTTAGTTCACGAACTATAGCCACACACATTGCACTGTCGCCTTTTGCAAAACGCTGCATTCGTCAGTCATGAATACATACAGTGTTGTTGCCATTGCATTTTTAATGCACGTTCAGAACTATATATATATTTTCTCAGTCAGAAATATTGCATCAGGAATTAAAGCTATTAACAAAATAGCATGGCTGTCTTTTATACGACCAATCCACACGACATTGCTCGTAAAGGAGATAATCTTTGGCCTCGTTTATATGCGTTCTCAATATCTGCCTTTAAAAATCCTGAACTTATGAAATCACATTTTCTCAAAATCATATTCTCTCTCCCAGTTTGACATCCATCTTTGTTTGACTTATCATCCCTTTCGATATCTCTCAAATTTGTCTCTCTCTCTCTCTCTCTCTTTCTATCCCTCTCACTTTCTATCTATACCCCCTTCTCTCTCCCTCTCTCTCTCCCATTTAGTTTGTCGCTCTCTCATTTATGTTTACGACTGACGCGGCGGTCGTAGAGAAACAGGACCTAAGCTATCCGTTTATCCTCGTCAGATGAGATATGAGTCACAGGGAACATTATTAAAAATATGAAAAGAACAACTTTTCAGGAATGATTTTTCGTGAACTTCGAGATCACATTCGCCAATCTGGTTAAAATATTTACGATCATATCTTCCAATATTCGTGGACAGCTCAAAGTTCATCCATATGGGATAAAACCTCCTCGCTTTATGAGGGGCCCCAATTTTGCCTCCTGATTTACGAGGGTATCAATTTCGCCCTTGTCTCAAGTCTGTAAATCTATCACTCTTGCAGACATTGGATACGGTTTTCGCAAATTAATATGCCTATTTTTTTCTTCTATACTTCTGTCTGCTGTTGGCCTTTCCTTTGCTGCCACGCATAAAGAGACGATGGTGTTTAAATATGGAAAATATGTTTCGTTGATTCATTAGGAATTTGGCGAGCGTCTGACAATGATTGCACTAGCCGATATCAGAATGAACACAAGCGCATAAAGCGACAGAGACAGAAAAGAGGGAGCGAAAGTGATGAAAGAAGCAATGCATAGAGGGAGGGGAGGGGGCTAAAGGTTGTGAGAGATGCATAATTGATGAATGTTTTATGTCTCGAGATATGCTGAATAATGAAATGCATCACATCACGCTTAGAATGGGTGACACTTTATATGCTCAGATTCAGAGTAAGATATCAACATTCACGACAACCCTTGCATATTTTATAGTTCCTTCATAAAAACAAAGATGACTACAGAAAATATTGTCGTATGCATAGATCTGAATAGATCATCCTATAGACTAAAAATACTATATTCATAGACAACCCTCCTTCGTCCAAATTCGACATGACGGTAAAAACATGGACTCTACTATGGTAAAAGCATCATTAAGGCAGGGACATACTCCCTGGTTAAAGGGAAAAGATTTACCGATGGAGTCACTACCTGGCACGATTGACCAAACTTTCATTCAATACCCCATGACTGCCTGTGTCGTCCCTTTAAACGGTTTCGACTTCCTAATATAACACAGGCAGATTGCACACAGTGAACGACTGTGACTATCTCAACTCATTAGACGAGACATAATTAGGTAAACCGATGAGGACATTCAATTTATTAAGCGGAGACACGCCAAGCCTGAGGACAGTCTCTTGATCCACTGCCTTCATCAAAACTCGGACGCCGGACATTCGCCTGTGAAGTAGTGTATCCATAAACGTTTTAATTCAATTGGCTGTGAGGAGTATCATGACTACACTGGGGAAATCTTGGTTTCCTATTCTCAAGACTCTTCTTGATTAATACATCAGTGTGTGAGTGTGTCTCTGAAGGATCAACTTCGGCACTGGCAGTTGATACAACAACATAATAGTCTACTGTCTCTCTCACGATGACCATTGTAACGCGACCCTTAAAGAGAAGGTTGAGTTCTGGGAAGAGGTGAAAAATAATATGTGAGCGTTATCATTGTTATTATGCAAGTGTGGAAGAACATCAGATAACAAATGTTCCCTGGAAGAACATCAGATAACAACTGCTCCATGGAAAGCATGGCTCTTCAAATGCCTTAATATTCTAAATATGGCATGTAACAGCATAACAATCGGGACGGATTTTTATGCCACATGTTCGTATAGTCCCATATACATCTTTCTGTGTACAGTGCTTGTAACATTACCAAGACTGGGCCGAATTTCTTATCATTTTGATGATTCCAGAACCTTGCAGTACACACCAATACTTATATGCTATAGATGATCAACCTTTTCTGATCGATTCCACACCGTTTCTTTCACAATGCAATCGCATGACCAGAACTCAACTTTATCTTTAATTGATGCATGTGTGTTGTGAGATGTGATTATTGATTAATGTGATCTTTCTAGAAGGATGAACGGTGAAGCACGGAATTGTGAGTGAGAGAGAGAGAGAGAGAGAGACTATAGAGAGACTATAGAGAGAATAGAAACAAACTTGCATGTTTGATGGCGATACTTCTGACTCTGTGTTGTCTTGAAAGTGAAGTTTCATTGTTTCCGCGTCGGTGACCAGGTTACAACGGATGGAATGGTTCTTGTTGGTTACAGTACAGAACTGATTAAATAGATTAATTTTAAGTAAAATAGACCAATACATAATTACGAAATAGCTCGTCTTGGGTTGTATTTCCATTTTCCAATTATTGCTCGAAATATTGCTTCGGGTTAGGCAAATTAAACGGATAATGAAACCCAATCAATTCGCTAGTTTATAAGAATAACATCCAGTTTTGATGATGGCAATGTCCAACCGCAGGCGACCGTACCCATGTGTACTTTCTTAGCCCAGTTCACTACACTTGAGACATGGAAAGCCAAAATTGGCACTTGACTTCGATACTACGACATGAAATAATTTAGCGTCAGAAGGCATAGCGAAATTGAAGTGACTCACGTGTTTTCTCAACACCCAATACCTGTCCATAACACAACAAAGGCCTCTAAGTTTCGCTTGTGATGGCAGTTTGCCCTGAGTCGGTTGCGTGTGTCGAGAGAAACCCCGTTTCATTCCCTGTACGCCACAAGAATCTCGCATGCTTCATTTCTTGCGCGCCCACCCATTTAAATCCGTGTTGGTAAAGATAATGGTTGATCAGCCCCTAAAACGCCCAGTTCCCTACGGGTTCCTCTCAGGTTAGTTAAAATAATGTGGCTTATTGAAGGCGATACGAAAGCACAATCTGAACTGAAGCTTTTCTGCTTCGTTTACGAGGGGAAAAGAAAGGAGAAACAAACCATCAATGTTATTAGCATACACGTTGTGTTGGCCTAATTCAATCTATCCGAACTGGGTCAATCCCTGCTAGGACCTTCTCCACCTGCGTCCCATGCACATGAAATGGATGAATGTACACTGCATGATATCACATTACCTGGAAACGTTAACACCATCCATCACAGCTCATATCGCCATCATTGCTATGTCTCGCCTATACGAACGACGATAATTCTGATTTTAAACCAGTTTGATAGAAAACGAGTCGCCCCGATGACTCCGCATGTCAAAAAAATGACATGAAGTGAATGATGTGTTGATACAGCAGCTTTCTATCTGCACCCAGGTTGGCATCCACTTCATCGTGCCACAAAAAAAAAATAGAGAGAAACGAGAGAGAAAGAAAGAGAGAAAGAAAACAAAATCGCACCAAGTAAGGTTGTTCAATGGGGCTTTCACGTCCACCATACATTGCCGTATGTTTGTATAGCGAAGCGAAAATATGGGCATCTGTCACTTTAATTCGGCATTATGGATATTTTAGCAATATGAAAACAGACTTTGCTTAATGGCAAGTTAACGAGAGAGAGCTGTGTGCGGGTGGGAGGGTCACTGCTCCTGGCTCGGAAGTTGCGGCATTGTCTGGCCCAGGGGTTCGTTCCTCTTTAAGAGTACACGTCGCCTGTGAGTCTGAGGTAGAGGCATGATCAACACACCTCCTGCTTCTGACCGCAACTTTAAAGATTTCTTTGGTCAGCGGTAACACAGACTTTCGATTGTTCGATTCTTTCTTCAAGAACATTTCAATTCATTCATTGAGGGGGGAACCTTCAAAGCAACATAGTGCAAGCCGGGAATAGAGTCACAAGAACCCATCAGCACGACGGAAAGGTGTTTAGCTTCATGCAACATTGCACCGATGTCGATAAAATAAACATGCATGAAAACATGCATAATGTCTTGATAATAATGTGAATCATCAAGTAGGAAACGACGCGTGCAGAGACCGACTGAGAATGGGTGAATGTCTTGAACCACGGTCTGGTATCTTGGAAATGTTTAAAGATCAGGTTCATTGATTTAAAAAACTAATTTTATTGTCATTATTGCAAAGGTAACACTTTGATTTGACAAGGTTATCAAAATTCCATGCTCGGAAACATTCGAAGTAATGATTATTATGAATTACAAAACTCTTAAATACAGCCCCGACATAGCACCTGAAATGCTCTCCGATCGCTGCTGAGATGTGTGACGTCACATGTTGAACATGATTTGCACAAGCAGACGATGTCCCATGACATCTCACACATTTTCAGTGCCTGTTTCGTCGTCTTCTTCAGTTATTTCTCTTACTTCACTACCGTCAGACTAAATGTTTAATCTATTGCCTCACTCTAAACCCCGCGCATGGTATTATTTTGATGAAAAATGCAGCGATAAAAAATAAAGGAATCCGTCGCTTGTAAACAAAATAAGACGCCATTGTATTTTCAGCTGCATACACCGCGGTATGTTCGGCGTTTCAAGAGGGAACAAATGCGTCCATGCTTTCATTCCAGGGGGTTTTAAATTTGAAAGTGTGGTTTCTTTGATTGTTCATTAACCCCTATCCTGTGTATTTACAAACCAAAGAATTTAGTTATCAGAATCGGGGTCATATCCCTTTTTGAGTGGTGTAAAATTCCATCACATTTATATACACTAAACTCATTATAATTTGAGAAATAATAGCATTGCAATTATGTTCATTCTTTATGGGATGTCGTCTGCTTGGGCAGGATTGGTTCATATTGTGACGGCATTAAAACATCGTTATTTTTCTGGCGAATCTCTCGCATATCCCAGATGCTATGGAGGTGGTTTTTTGTATTTTTATAAATCATCCGATTTGTAGTTGACCTACAACTTGTACGATGGCCATCTATTAGCTTACCAGTTTCTAGTAATATGTTATTTGCCATATTTGTGATTTTCTTTGAACCCGCACTTTAAAAAGTACGAGAGCCAAAGCCATCTGACTAGTTGGGGACCAATAGACACTCCTCCAAGAATGTAAGTTTGAAAACCCAGTGTCATGCATCGTACCTCAGAATACCCCAATCATTAATTTTAATCTATAAGTTTAAGCAGACCCTGTCGGAAGTGAAAAATGAAATAGATGAATTATATATCAAAGGAAAGCTTACAAGCCATAGGTTACACTAATACCAATTATATGCTACTTTAGTGCCTGTCAGAAGAGTAACAGCTCTCTGAAAACTCGAAATCTAAAACTTTGAAAATCGGGAGTTGTGGACATAAAAACTAGCTTTCGAATTGATGACATCATGTGGAGTACGCATATTCACAATGACTTTGCATTAATAAGCACGGCTCATCGCCTCGGCTATACAGACGAGCCGATCGGGTGCACATGTTATGTCGTCACTGTAACTGCGGCAAATTTGACCCCTGTTGACCTGTAATTTGGAGAGGTGCGGAAAATAAGGTTTTAATTCGCTTTTATGCAATACTGAAAGGGAAAATATTTTAAGCATTATAGCTGAACAAGTTATTCCATCAAATAAACTCGACACTTGGATTAACCACGAACAACACACACTAACGTCCACGAACTGAGCTGACGGTAAATACTGAACATACACAACTCGGCATTAAAATGTGTCAAAAGTTTGACATTCATTGGTGGGATGCCAGTCCAGATGAACTGCAGTCAGCTGTCAATACAATATATCTGCAGATGTCGACTAATTATAGCTGTCACAAGCCTGGAGTGCCATCACATAACGTCGAAATAACCAACGGTATGTACATATATATCACACAGTCATGCCAGAGATTATGCTGCGTCATTGGTAGTCAGTTAGGACAGCAGTGAGCAGTCGAATAGTTAATGTCTGTTTATTCAATTTGCAGAATGCCGTGATGTGACCTGCAGGGACTTTGACAGTTCCACGGCTTCTGTCCAACCATAGGATTACTGTATGTGCTCGCTTGTCCCCACGGGTTTCCTAGACTTTCCTCTGTCATTCATCTTATTCGTGATTTTTAAAATAAGATTCGTTATCTCAATATCTCGTGATATTTTGTAAATATTCGTGATTCTAAATCAGAAACTCCATGAATTGGTACTGGAGAGGTGGAGAGATCAAGCCAGTAAAAGTAGGAGAATGCTCGAAAATCAGATTCTTGATTTTTGTTATTTGTGATAGGCGTATGTGTGCTTTTCAATCAGATACTCTAACACTTTGTTGATGGGAAATGTGGATGTTAAGCTAGTGCATGTAAGAGAGCGCGAAAGAGAAAGAAACAGCAAGACTACTAACAATTCCACGCAATTATGTAAGCATAACGTTCCATATATCTATGTCAGATTCTCTTATTTGAACAGCAGTAATGGAATTCGATTTATGACATACATGTAGTTCAGAGTACTAGTAGCTACGTCCAACAAGCTATATCCAGGCGCGGGGCCAGGGTACAATTAAAACCCCGAAAAGTCGTAAAAGCTTTTGAATTCGTAACGGCTATCGAAGCCCCGTTTGCAGAGAGGAGCAAAATTTGTCCAAAATGCATTTTCGCGTATCTCCTTTTTTTTACCACCAAAGATCGTGAATTTTTTACAGCACCAACATAATGATAATATTATTCTTCAAATAAATTTTCGTTCAAAACTGTTAGGTATTAATAAAGATATAGGTACTTTTCAGTTTCAGAGGTCTGTGAAAAGGGGCTTCGTTTTTTCCAGACATAAGTCCGGGACAATATGAATATTCAAACAATTCACATTATACTAGACTTTAAACTCCAGTCTCACTCTCAGCGAAGTTTCGTGTTTGGGCAGTTAGTAGTTTTGTGTAAAACTGCTTTCAAAACTAGGGAAGATTCATGAAAAGACTGGAAACTACAACTATATCGGAGGTGTACGCATGCGCTGTTTGCTTCACCGGCCATGCCTGCATACGGTGCATACCATATATGGAAAATACGTCATCGATCAGCTGTATTTACGCTGTGGCTACTGCCAGGCTACTGAATGGCTACTGAGCTGAATCTAGTAAAGTTACAATTACAGCAAAGAACTCCACCATATTTTCACAGCTAGTACAGGTACTTATTTATTTATAAGTCATTGTTTTGCTAAATTTGGACCACACATCAGCATGTTTTACTCACATCATTACAAAGACCAAACCGTCGATGCTTCGTTCATGAGATTCATACACACACACCCGAGTCAATCCTGCACGTATCTACGGTACGTGTGACTACAATTCACAGCACGAACCCTTATACATGGGACTAGTCCTACGCTTCCGCGAACGTTTTGCCCTGGGTTCGTTGATGACATTGCCTTCGATTTTTTCCAGACATAACCGTGGGACATAAAATCATGAAAAGATATTCGGAGGAGAGCTTTAATATACTTTGATTTATCATATCAGACAGTCTCGATCTTGGGCAATGACGGAAAATATGAAAATACTGCAATATTTTCAGGAAAAAATCTCAAAAATGGCGCTTCGTTTCGCACAGTTTTTCCTTATAAAAACAGAATTTGACAACTAACTGCAATATTTATGAGTTAGAAAACTCTTCTTCTTCAATTTGACATTTTAATCACTTCGTTTGGTGGTTTCTAAAGCTAGATTTTACAGTTTAGCTGAGACTCTTTCGTAGCGGTTTAGCGTAAACAAGTTGTTTACTTTATGCAAATTAGGCTTCAAGGACGAAAGCTTTCGCACCGATAATTGTAGTGTAGCCCCGTGCCTGTATCGTAATGTATACGTGCATCTGATTCCTGCCTCTATCCATAGGCATCACTGAATGATACTGAATTAACATAAGATGTTGTCTTTTTTGGGGTTCTTCTTCCAAAGCAGGTACCTCGAGGTATATATCCACTCCATGCCTTGTTCAATGAGAATATCGGAAGCGACGTACATAGTTTGGGGGCCCCTCATTCTCAATTCAATACATGCTACAATTCAGCCACCGTACTATATCGATCACCCTTCCTGCCAAGCTTTACATCCTTCATTACAACGTAACGACAACATGCGGGAAAAAATACCCTTAATTCTACGCTCATGCGTGTATATACGCCGGAAACACGCATCGAAACAGTTGTTGGCGGTTGACTTCGTGTCCGGTATAAGAGTGAATGTGACTTGTGGCTCTGTTCATTCAAGTTATTAGCAATGAACTGTGTTCATATCGACTGAGGTAGAGCAATGCCAGAGTCACTCAATGTGTACACTTGATTTGTTAAACAGGGAACTACTGACAGGTCACGGCGCCCTTTCTCTCTGAAGCATCAAGGCATACCATTTTTCGAATAAGGTTGGAGGATAAAAGAGAGTTGGAAAGTGAGAAATGGAATGTCCCGGTAAGGCACAATCGAACCCCCTCCCCGAGGGAGAAAACAAAAAGACATTCGATAAAAGAGTTCAGAAAATATTGGTTTTCGAATAAAAATTTCCAATATGCTATCTATAGAAGATGTAAACTTAGTGGTTTACTTATATTTGCTCTGTGAAAATTTATTCATTTATTTCGATAATCTAAATCTCTTCTGTGATGTTAAGTAGCGACTTCAGAATTGTACCGATTTGAGAAAAATGGCAGAGGGCACTTAAAATATATCCCAATATGGCGTTTGTAGTATCGTGCTTATTACATACCAAATCAAGGGTATAGAGAGTCGTCAAGTAATGTGGTTTTGGTATTATGGATGATGACGGAAAGCCCAGGTATATTGGTACATTATTTTTAATTTCATTTCCAGAAAGTTTCTTCAATTGAAATACCATTTATGTATCATCATTCTGTGCAGCTTTTAAATGGAGAACAAAGATATGAACATTGACATATATAAGCGGTATGGGAATTTAAATGAGCCAATATCATCACCTATCACCCGTCACTAAGAGGGGGCAAGAAAATTGAAGCCGCACTTCGCACCCGCTTAATACATCGCACTGCCATATTTCCAATCTCTCACATTATAAATTCCTCACACCATCCGCCGCGGTGCTGAAGGCACAGAATGAGCTATATTTGTCACTCAGCGGGCTTACCCATTTTGATCTCTACCCTCGAGCGGCCTTAGTCCGTGGGTAGCGAATAAACACAGCACGGCAGCATGAAGGTTGAGCTCCCATCGTCAATGGGGATAATGGGAGAGGATCGGTAATGACCAGTAGGTTGGGGTCAAGGGGGTTAACTGGTGTCAGCCCCCATTGAACTTGGAATTCGAAAAGAGCCCCATTGTGAGAATTTCTCAATTCCAAGATCTTTTTCCCACTGATATCGTAATTTTCAACAGTACGTAAAGCACAAGTCACTTTCTGTCATTCACTGCAAGATTTTAAAAATCCCTTCAAATAAAAAATAACTAAATGAATAAAAAAATCTTTAAGCCATCCACGCCCCGGAAATGTTTACACAGTTTATACAGGGTATGTTTCCAAACTTTCCATTAAAGTGAACCAGGTCACATATTGGCCTGGGGTTTTTTCCCCCTGAAAAATTGTTCTTCGTCCTTATTCGCCGAGATGTCAAGCTACAACTCTTTCTTTCGTTTTTTCTTTTCTCTAAAACATCACCTCCCCCTTACGCTTACCTTACTCAGGTGGAGCCCTAGATAATATACCTTAAAGGAAGACATGGGGTGTCGAAGGGGTGTAGGCTTCCCGTACATAATGAAGAAAGGGGGCCAGGGAAAATTGGGCGAGTATCGTTTCCACAGCTGCGAAAGCAAGTCGGAATTTCGGTGCTAAAATGAAACCCGGACGAACCGCCATCTTCAAATTGGTAAGGCGATCTGTCTTCGCAACTTCGATTTTATTGGATGGTGGAATTGCGTTTCGGAACAACTACCAAATCTGACCGTATTTTTTCTCAACGAGATTTCCAAAAGGATAGAAATGAAAACTCTTCAGAGAGATAAATATTTTTATTAGATTTTGCATACAGATGCGTCAGTTTGAAATGTTGACGGAAACCCCAATTCGGTCCAGAATAAACAAGGACATGCATTCTGATGTGAATGATGAGATCTATATTATGGAGTGAAAAGTAGATGCGTTGTCTGGAGGTACCTTTTCGCGTTTGCCAGCCTTCAAAGAAAAATGAAATTATATTACTTATTACGGTTGGCAGAGAGGAATAAAATAATCTCCGAAACACCAAAGCTTATGTTAACCGTTTAAATTCATATCTGAACAGTTACATTTTTCAAGTCATTTTTTCGAAACCGAAAATCGTTATATTCTTATTAAATCAGAAGTCCAATGTTCAAAGACGTATGTCTTTGAAGAATTTTGACAGAAAAAAGTTCAACTGATATTCAACTTTGTTTTGTTTTCTATTTCGTTGTTGTCACAATTTTCACGATGACCTTATCGGCACTTTTCAAGCGCGATCGACTGCGAGATAGAAACCGTTTGATAGAATTACAGGCATCGATTTGACCTCTCACTTCATCTTCCGTCGAGGGATCAATCCGGCCTAAAAAGAAACCTGACGAGATTTCAGATGAGGTGTAGGTCTCCGCCTTCTGATGTGCTTGCAAGTGTGCAACACACAAACTAACGAGGACTTTTGTCGGTAACTACCATACCCATGACACGAAACTGTCTTTTAGGTGTTGATAGTTATTTAATGAACATGATGAGGGGTATGGAGAGGACAACGTAATCGTTGCCGAGTGGGGTGAATCTTAAGTCGATCCAAGCTGATCGGGTCTCGGGTATAGATGACACGGCTGATGAGATGACATGGGTAGACGAGATGGAAACCTGTCAATGGAATTACTTCCATGATTTGACCTCTCACTCATCCTTCCCGTTTTCAATCTCCTTGACAATCTCCTCATCACCAGCCTGACGAGGTCCCAAATGGGCAATGATTTCCCGACTTCCGTCCCCCTAACCTTTCCCTTTTGCAGGTGCGAAATTGAGAGATAATGAGCGGAACCCGGGTGCCAACAGGTTCATCACTTCCCTTCAACACGAGTGTGCATGCTCTCGATACCGACTTTCAATCTAAAGTCGAGAATCTTGAAGAAAAAAAAAGAAATCTACTTCTACGGTGGTATATATATCCATCTCACTTCCATTTCAATAAAATGTCAAAGAGCAAAAGCTACGCTGATATATTTTTTCCCAGAAAGAATAAAAAGAGCATTTTATTCGTCCACAAGTGTTCATGGACAACTTGAACACTGTTGAAAACGAATATATGCACAACCATAGGGCTGGTTCATAAAATAAAACCACGCACGCAAAGCACTGGATGTGATGGGGTAACAAATATTTAAAAAAAAACATAATATATAAATTAAGAAAAAAAGTAATTTGGTACACCGCTTCCCTGTCATGCCCGAGTCCCTGATGTTGTATGAATTGTAATATCTACAATTCAGCTAAAAATCTATACATTTCTGGATTAATAAACATTTTGAATTTTGTATCTTAATATTTAGCAATGAATTAGTCGATCGTTTCACAAAATGCTGTATTACAAGAACTCTTGAATCATTATGATGCCGTTCATATCTAAAATACAAGACGCCCCCATAAATTCTCAAAATAGACGTTCAAGACTAGAAGAAAAAATTCTCTCAAAATAACATACAAAGGAAAATATCTATTAATGTGAAACATTCATTAGATCTGTTGTATCTGACTGATCTTAAATGTGCATGAAGATGGATTTGTTCTCATTCATTCGATGCATGATTTATGACAACGGGGCTTAAATTTATCTCAACCAAAACATTTTTTTTAAAGACGAGCCAAGATATCGACCTTAAACAGCTTTAACATAAACATGGCCTAATTTTCAGAACTCATTCCTGATCAATGGAGTTTACAATTTGCTTTCTTACTTTTTTGTAACCTTTAAGAAGTATATATAGAATCGGCTTTGACAAGAAATTACTACATGAGATAACATTCCCCATGATGCCGATATGCGATGACATGTATGTTTTATGTTCTATTACCACCCCCCGCCCCCTCCCCCTCTCTCTCTCTCTCTCACTCTCTCTCTCTTTTCTCTGGCTGACTGGTTAAACGTCGGAACATAATTCCAAGCACTGTACGAGTGATAAACTGCTTCTCTCTATACGTCTCCCTCCTCGATTGATTCACATTCGTCTGTATGTTGACAACGGTTTCCATATTTTCTATACCCGACATGAAAATAAAGATGTGGTAACGTGATAGTGTGACGACGTCGGAGAAGTGTGTATGCATACAGAATGAGGCAAAGTACTGGGGTTGTTACCAGACAGATGGATGGAGACTTGAAAAGTGACACAGTCCTGCATTTCACACTAATGCATACAGTTTGGTGTTAGGCTACTGTGAATGTGAAACATATTTACAAAGCCAATTTAAAACCATATCCAGCGTCGTCGTTCCCCGGGGGGTGGGGTGGCACAATGACCCAGATACAATGGGAATGATTGATATATTTTATTTGCCAAGCCTCCAACATACATCAATATAAAGAATAACAGATCAAAATTAAGTCAGCTTGAACAGGATAACCCACGAAAGCTCGACAGCTTATTTTCAGTGGGGTCCCCGACATACATGTACAAAATTAATAAGTTAAAATTGTATTATTTACAGACAGATAAGAAAAAACTTATTAAAGATAATAATAATGATGATAATAATAACAACATTAAACTAATAATGATAGAAATGATAAAAATGTACAAGAAGAATAACAAGATAAATAAAATGAAGAAGAAGAAAAGGAAGAAAAAGAAAAAGGAGAATGAGAAAAAGAGGAGGAGGAAGAAGAGGAAAATAATGATGAATATGTTGAATTTCTAAAACGGACAAAAACATAAGTACATACAAAATTAAAAAGTATGAACCGGCAGAGGAAAGAAAAGAGTTCTGTATTTCAATCATATAACATGTCATTCGCTTCTCTCCTCTGACTCTAAAGTGTTAGGTATTTCTTTAATTCCTCTTAAAATGAGCTACTACCTACTACTTTCTGGTAAGTTAACGTTGAATCGGCTATTTCTTGTATTATAATCATGTAAGTCAGTAACAAGATCGAAGTTGGATCGAATATAATGATTCGACCTAGTATGAATATTTTATGCACGTGATGCAATACGAGTTGTTTTGATCTTTGGTTGACTTCAAGAAAACCAGCTTTAGAAAGTTCGCTGTAGCCAACATGAGTTCTTGGACCAAAACAGTTGATGAATCTCACCATTTTGATCTGTATAATTTTCAACTTCTTTTGATCTGGCTTGTTTATGTTACTATACCGTGCAGGGTTAGCATAGTCACACAAACATTGAATACGAGCAAAACAGAGTATACGTCTTGCTTTTAAATCCATATAACTTAGTATGGTGCTTATCCTTCCGATTAATGCGTCCCCCTTAATCATCACCTCTAACTTTTACATGGGATCTTTGTTGTACAATTGGTAGCACAAATGGATGCCGTAACTACTGCAATTTTGCTCCCAGCATTATTTATTTATGATTGATCAATGTTGATAAAGCCACTTAAAATCAATTAGCAGAACTTCAGTCCTTATTTAGTATGATAATTCCATTTATATCGAACAGAATTCTGGGTTTAACGTTTAAGACCCTTTGACTAATGCCACCTATTTTCTACACCCCACCTCTCCCCATATTTTGTTTGACTTAAGTCTATCTCGTTAGTTGTATCATGGACCATGGTTGTATCCACTTGTCGAAACAAAATGAATTATCTCGGTTTCGTAAATGGGTATACTTGACCGAAGTTCGTTAGTCCGTCGGACGCCTGAAGACGAATGACCACTTTACCCTGAACAGATACGATTTGTTTCACTCTGTCTGTAGACCTGTTGTTGTCGTCGTCTTCGGGACGGTGTACATCACCAGAAGGATCAATTATGAAGGAGTTTGTCAGTGGGACAATCTATCTACGTTGGGGATTAATCATCTCTGCATGCTTGGGATCTCAAATATGTTATAAATAAGTTAAATCAAGAGTTCATTGACGATTCGATGTATGTTAAACTAATGTTTCACTCTGTCACCAATTTGACTAAATGTAGACCTGTTGTTGTCGTCGTCTTCGGGACGGTGTACATCACCAGAAGGACCAATATGAAGGAGTTTGTCAGTGGGACAATCTATCTACGTTGGGGATTAATCATCTCTGCATGCTTGGGATCTCAAATATGTTATAAATAAGTTAAATCAAGAGTTCATTGACGATTCGATGTATGTTAAACTAAAACAATATTTCACTTTGATGTCAAATCCGTTTGTTTTCATGAAGAGTATGCAACTGCCGAAAGAAGAAAAAAATAGACATGAAAGACTTGGGGCCGGGGTGATAACCGTGTTTGTACATTCGAATCTCGAAACCTGGACAAATTTTGATCAAGTATATATACATAATGGCCATGTTGAAATTCACAGTGGCTTTCACATTCAAAATCTATTATGTTAACAAGATAAACAAATCAAACAAGTTACTTCAGGGTGGATTCAAGTCCATTAAAATTTCTCTCTTTGCAGGATGTCCTGCGGCAGATTCACGCATTAACGTATTGCATTAACCATCATTCCATAAATATCCCGTATCACTTCCAAATGCTTTTAGATAAGGTTATATCAATGACCTTGCTGTAAGTACATGTTTAGCTGTAAGCAATTACCAATCCCCCATCCTTAAGTTTTACTGTACACCCAAGCATGGTAACACGGAGTCTGAACGCGAAAATGGCTAATTGCCACATGCATTTACGACTCAATGTTAATTAAGCAATTATGTTAATACGTCCATTCATTTATTACGTGAGTCATGGCGGATAAATGTACGTTATATCAAGCTGATTTTATCTGATGGAAATTCCATCTAGAAATGTGATGACTGATGTCTCAAGTATTCGATAGATAATTCCGCATCACTACTGTCTGACAAAAAAACATTCCATAAATATTGTAGTAACACAAGAACCTAGTCCTAAAAAGTGAAGGGGAAAAAAAGAAGAGATTTATCATCCGAGAAGACAGTGACTGGCTTCTCACTTCTTAATCCATCCCATGTCCTTCCTCATCTCTTCACCTCTTTCTTAATGTTCTTTTTATCAGGAATCAGTCGTCGTGATTTTCAACAACCAGAGTGACTTAATCTTAAGTGACTTAATCTTTAGTGACTTAATCTGGTAACATCTAAGAAAAGTTCCCTCGTGGAAAAAAGAATAAAGATAAAACATAGAATAAGACCAAAGTAAGAGAAAGTCATCATTACATGACTCATACATCGCTCGTATCCTAACACAGTGTTTGAGACGATCGCAAGGAGATTTAGACAAGAACAAAATATCATAATCCGCGTATTACTGCGCTGGTAATTAATCCGTTACACCGCTGTACGAAAATCTCGTTTGGGGTATTCCCAGTACAGTCACATCGGATATTGTCGACAAGCCACAACCGATGTCCATAATAGAGAAATTATTGGATCAATAACCTTGGTCCACAAGCTGCTTCAGTCTCCACTTGACACCAGCTAATGCGCTCCCAGAAAATTATGAAAAAAGTTGTGGTTTCTTCAACTAAAAGCCTAGACGGAAACCACGATCGCACCTGCACACCCTCGGCTTTCATCTGTTGGCCGGTCTTACTTTTTTCTACTTCTTTCATCTTTGGCGGACAGGATGAAAAATGAGAAGCTTATGGTGAGGATTAAAAACCATCTTGTGAAATGGATTTCTGATAAGTAAAATTCAGCGAGGGACAGGGAAAGGCCCGTGCGATTCGAACCGAGTGCCTGAAGGGCCGCAAGATACAGTAGCACGAATTACATATTTTGGCGTGTTGGTGCGGATCAAGTTACCAGAGCTCATGTCCAACAAAAGACTTTAAAATCGTTAACGTGCTGTATGCCTACCAAAATTTTCACACAGACGGGGCTATCAGGTGGCAGAGAGTGAATCGACCAAGACGGGTGACTCAAGAAATATTCCTAAAGTAAGTCAATAAAACATTGGGAGATTTCTTTCAAAGGGAAATCCATTCCTTGTTCTTCAACGTCATGTTTCAAGATTTTCGAGGGTTATAAACAATACAGGGATTTGGGAGCGCGGGACTGTAGTGCATAAATTGAGGCAGGCGATACTGTACGTGGGATGTCGTCCCGACGCGACCTTGGCGCTCACCTTTCACTTACAAAAAAAAACAGGTGAGAGAAATCAATTCTCCATGACTAATGTCGCTGGAGTGAATCTTCATGAAGCATTAAATCATCCAATAATTTCCAATTGATCGCTCGCCGGGATTTCTCATTAGCATTTTATCTTCGCTTTGGATGATCGGATCGAGTGTGCAACCGCGAATTCTGGAAAGCTCGATGTCGGTATCGTCGACTATCAAGCTCCGATGTGCATGACTTGGAAATCAATGCACCAAAAGAGGACGTCCACCACACAACCCTCTATATACATGCATATCACTTTCCTTGAATTTTGATTTCTAAAAGACACCAATATGCTTTTCAAGCTCTTCTATTTCGCCCCAGATGCTTTTTCCTAATCCATGCAAAGTCAAAGTGACTTCACTTTTTTGTGTCTTAAACATTGCACCACCTCGTTCATTGCCCTTAATACGAGATCACACGAAACCATATACATGTATCTCCACGGACGGTTTCCCCTCGCCTGCGATAATCGGTGTTGATTGCTTGCTATGCATCTCTGACTGAAATCAAAGTATCTATACAGGGTGACAGATTATCATCCAGCCAAGAAATTAATTCAACAATGAACTCGTGGGTCCACTGCTCATTTCGCTCGTATACCTGACCATTGGCCCATCAGTCAATTCCATGAAGTAACTCACACGGCATCATGATTATTCATAGAAATGCTACACAATCCTTACTCCATTGTACATGACTTCCCTAAAAATTGATAAGTGGTGCGAGGTTAAGAGTGGAGGAGGCAGACAAGCCTCTCCTTGACATATTTAAGTCGATTTCTTTCATTGAGTTTATAGCATTAGAGCTAAAATGCGAAACTGATTTTATTCCGACATTATACGAATTACAAATATAAAATTCAATTTCGAAATATGACATGAACGCATGAGTAATTAGGTTTCATTTTCAAGGACAGTTTTTACACCACTTCGACCCCATTCCGCCTCCTCCGACACCTAATTTCTAGACGCAGTTATCTCCTATTACTGCAATGTAACACTTCATGATGGTGCAAAAGGTTATATCGCCATCTTTCTTGTATACGGAGACCTTGTAGTTGAGATATTGATCTTTAATTACAGAGCGAAAAATCGGTTAAACAGACGTAATCCTGGGGTAATTGGACATAAATTGCGATCGAACGCGATTGGGTTGACATTAATGCGGTAGATACAAATCAGTTTGACAGTTTTGCAACACAAAAACATTTTACAGTGCGTACCAGCATCTTCTGCAGACGGGGGAAACGACAGCATGCTCTTTCTGTGGCTTTCTTAATTTTTAATCGGAATAATCACATAATACGAATGAGGTATGACCTGTACTAAGCATTTCATAACTATGCTAAAAAGGGCCAGGCAAGGGCCAGGAAAAAAAAGCTAAAATCAAAAGACAGCGATTCCCTTCTAGTCCAATGAGTATTTATCCAAATTGAGGTATGACCTGTACTAAGCATTTCATAACTATGCTACAAAGGGCCAGGCAAAAACAAGCTAAAATCAAAAGACAGTCATTTCCTTCTGGTCCAATGAATATTTATCCAAATTGATTTGACATTCAGCAACAAATCAAACGTTATCTAATGTGTACAGAGTAATGCTGTCTTTTTTCTCCATTCACGACTTTCATTGTTTTCAACGATGAGATCAATGCTTCTTTGAATGTATGGAAGAAAATAAAAGGATAAGGAAAGAACCACAGTAATGTTTTTTTTCTTCACTCCATTCACGAAATTTTCTCCAACATAAAAGGAACAGCTATGACGAATGTTTAACCTTGAGCATTGCGATGTTCGTCTCGGCTCTGCTAGTTAGACACCTCAAGTTCGCAGACAAGATATTCATTGACCCCCCGCGGAAACGAAGCTGTCCTTCGGATTTACGTTTTTATTTTTTGTTGTAATGATAACAATCAAAGGAGTTCAGTGTTGCACGGAAGACGATGCCGAAAGCGCAGTAAAGCAGTTTAAAGAACACGAAAGCGGAATGCATCTTCGTCGTAAGACTCGTAACCCGGGTGTTTCCCCACTGTGCAAGTTTTTTTTAAGATTTCGTTTCAGGATGTACGACGGTCGTGCAAAAACTTGAGTATCTTGCAGGATTACTTCAAAGATGCTCGGTTCCTTGCCCAACTCGATTGGATTTGAGTGATTTCCTGAAGTCTACACTGGCCACATCGATGATGCTTGATTACGTAAATGCGCAAAGAGAGAACTACAATAATCTAACATCTTTGAATCGATCAAACCCTTAGACAAAAGAGAATCAGGAAGGAGGATGTTTCAAGAAACATAATGCAATTATTTTGGTTAATGGGAACGGACCTTGTAACGCATTAGCGTGAGATTTTGATGCATGACAGGCGAAATAAAAACTGAAATACCTGGCTTCTTATTCGATCGACAGATGTTAAAACCGTGTCTCTGACGACATAATTCTACCTGATAGAATTCTACCTCCTGAACGTGACATTTTCATAATAAAAGCGAGAAGTTCCTCACTCGGTTTGCTCAAAGAGAGGAAGCAATTTTCTACCGTCTTTGCATTGAAAGCACGACCATCTCGACTAAACAGAAAAGAGATGAGTTGTCATAAGCGCCATTATTATCAACGCCTCTCGCTCGTTGAGGGATTCTTAGGACCCGTGGTATATAGGCCTACATACTGGTAAAACTGAAACACGATGACAAAGAATTGACAAAAATCAAGCAAAATCAATTACATTTGCCTTTACGTAATCTGAACATAATTATATCCGACTTCTATATCTGACATACAATAGGGTATTGAAATTGCTCGTGTAGATCTTTCGAAAGTCTTTGCGATCGTTTTCTGCCTACTTTCAATAGAAACATAGAAAAGTCAGTCTGGCCACGAGAACCACACATTCAATTTCCATTTAATTCAGCGACGAAATATGTATGAAGTAACGTAACCTTAGAGAGATACCCTCGCCAGATGCCACGCTTGGTACACCAGTCATGTGCGAAGGGAGGAATGCAAGAACAAGTGGCTACGTCCTAAATCAATGCTCATCTACATCCCGAATTAGATCGATAAACGCTACATAAATTCCACCACTAAAAAGTCTCTCATCATCCTCTGGGGGGAAATGGATAAATAGGACGAGAGTTTGCTGAAAAATAGAGACGAGACAGTCTTAAAGAACACTGTGGTATTGTTTTGACAAGGAATCGCGAGTTCTAGTAATGTATTTGATTGCGATCGAGAATGTCATTTTAAATAGTTAATTCCGTAGAATACCACACTGATTCATGCCATACATTGTAGGGTTGCTGGAACCAGCAAATTCTAAATGAATTTTCGAACACTGGCTAATTAGTGCACACGTCGAAAAACACAAGTAACATCCGTGCCTTAGGAAATGGTGGAATGTACAGAGATGTCGGTCCCGATTCCCCCATCTGTCTTCACTCATACTTATTATCCCAGCCTAGAATAATTGCTATCACATTCGTTCGACACAATTAATGTCATTAGAAATTGTAAATTCGCTGTTTTCTGTGAAACTATTTGATTATACTTCCGTAGGCCAACCTCAACTCAAGACTACCATAAACCGGCTCCTCCTGAATAGGCGGATGGCAAAGGAACGGGAGTAAGATAAACGACGTGAGATGAAAATAAAGACGGTGAATGGGAGGGATGATGAGGACAAACTGAACAGGCATCCTTCCCCTCCTCATTACAATCATAGCCGCCTTAGAACACAAGAAGCAATCAAACGCCCCTCGCACCCGCAAAGCCACGGGGATGCGGGCAGGTGGTGGAAACCTGAACTGGACATTAGATCGAAGTGACCCCGCGAGGACTTGACCTTCGTCACCCCTTCACGGAGCGGAGCCACTGATGTGAATAGATTGTTCAGCGTGTACAGTAGTACCACAAGATCCTTTGCTCCTTGAGAAACTGAGCCTTTCCTCCACTTCTTATAACATTACCAAGCGGAAATACATTATATAGAATCACCATGACAAAACATTTTAAGAACGATAGCAATCCTTCAACATTTCAAAATACATGGGAGAGGACATTATAAAGAATTGGTATGTCTCAATTAAGACTATGTGTGACAGAATGCTTTGAAATGAATGACATATAATTGTGGGTTTCAGAGAAGAATATATCGCCTAAAAAAGAAATATCAAAATGTGATCTTGCCAACATGAGCGTTTATTTTCCTTCCTCGTCTCTGCCTTTTTCATCACTCCCTTCCTCTTCCTCACGAGAAAACTGTATCGCTTGGTGTCCCCACCTTGTAAATGAATGACCTTTTAACTCGAATGCACTTATCGAAGACATTTCCAAAACATCATTCACATAGCTGGTTTTCCATTAAATATTCGGGTTTACAAATTAGAAGCCAATATGGAAGAGACAGGATACTCCTTCGCTCCACTTGTGGATTTCAGATTGTGAGTTGAAATCGAGATGGGGAGGCAGATTTCACCTATCCGATTGTCAATGTAACTCAGGTTAGGGATAATTTGGTCGGGTATTCAGGTCCTTCTACCTGTCAAAACAAAAATTGCAGGGGCTGGGCGGAAACCCAACAAGCAACAAGATGCTAACATAAACAATGATATTGTCTTGATTGGAAAGCGAAATTCGTGTAATTTGGGATGAATGAAGAAAGATTTGTGGGAATTGATACGCAATTGACGCTCTGTCATGCTTCTTTGAATAAAAGTAAACGATTCCAGATAGGAATGAATGTTCGGCGCCGAGAACAGCCGAGAAACCTTAAAGTTTGCCATTCTCTTGAAGCAATGAACAAAGAAAACGATGTTAATAACGTTGTACTATGCTAATCCTAGCCGTTCCATTTCGTTTCTGATAAGTATCTCTATCAACCTAGCAAAAATGTGCATGTACACAGTATGTTTTTAAATGGGCTGCAATTTTTCTGAACTCTTTAGATACAAACAGATGCAGTATATATAATTAAATAAACAAATCAGGGGAAACGGGTAGAAACACATTTAACATAAAGACAAGTCCACAATGTCTGTGATTAGTGGGGATAAACTTCAATGCGCGTTATCACTCGGCAAAATCGAGCACTTCAAAGCATACTTCGTTGAAAATAGCAACAATGTAATCTCTATAGTGTGTTCAAGCACTGCAGAGGGAATTTATTAGAAATATGATACAGCCCTCACAGCCATTAACTGATTAGGTTCTTGCGTCGCACATTTGGGTCAAGTATTCACAAACTCAATTCCGTTCTCGGATTAACCCCCATGCTTCTGCCCTGCTTGCAAATTGGATCCGACTACATCTACACCACGGAGAGGGTTCAGAATCGAACTCCATGCTTACACAACCGTACAGTTGCGATGGCATGGCAAAAACAAGCTCCATGGCTAAAACAGGGAGGAAACATTGTTTTTCATCACTTCTTTTACTTCGGAGATTTTACACACCGTAGAATTTAGCCGGCAACGCTGAAAGTTAGATTTAGTGTCTCTTTTCAGTGTCTGCGAGTATACGCCCTTCTGGCCTCCAACTCTGCAGAACGCGTTAATGTCGCTTCGTCAAACATTCATGAGATACATGCAGCGATTTAAGGTCAAGAGTCATATCACACCACCCTTGTCCTTATCTGTCCCCTCGAAGTAACTATGATTTCACGACTGACGAGATTGTCATAAAGCCTCGCCGACTCTGTCTCATCAGAAAGAAAAAAAGATTTAGGTCGAATGCTTCTCCCATATCTTTTAGAAGGCATGTGCACAGTGGGGGAAGGGGTACCAAGAAGAGAAAAGAATCCCCAAGTTCTGCATTCATAAACATGATTAACTAACTACTGATGTACACATAAATACTTGTTGCATTTGAAGATGCACAGGTGCTGTATTCTCCGATTTTGCATTGTGGTATTGTTTTTTCTTTCATGTCAGACTGTATGTTAATGATCTCTATTGATCAGAGATGGCACGCAGTTACTAATTATTTAAAAGGTTAACCATCATGGCATTCTTTCATCAACATATTATTCACAGTCAGTGATCGTGAAGGTAGGTTCTCTCTATTGCTATGTTCTATGCATCTCATTAGGTACTAAGAATACACTCTGCCTCAGCTTCAGGTATGACTTGGCGTGTAGTAATTTACGAACATGAACCGCTAAAGCAAAGATGTCGATACTCCCGGACGTCAACCACTGAGTCATCCTCATGTTGATCTCCATCCGACACTGATCTCCACGATGCCGACTTCCCTTCCCCATTAACCTCATCACATCGACAATCAATGACTAAGGGATTATCGGAACAGGGAGATTCACTCACCGAGCCACCCTTCAACAGACAAAAACACAAAAGATGAAAACCACATACTGATTGACGGCGTCGTATTTTACATTGCAGCAACCTGACTTGGTGTTACCAGTAGGGATTTTCGCCATCATGTTGTATTACCTGCTGTGCAAAGAACGGTTCAAAAAACTGAAAATTGCGGTTTTCCCGCAAATAGGTCGTTAATGCCATTGACTGTACTCTTACGGGCAGCCGACGAAATGTGAAAATTGAGAAATGATGAAATGCCCTCAGATGTTACCGGTCGTCGTAATATCTAACGAGAAAAATGAGAGGTTGAGTTACATTCATGGATCATGTGCATTGATATTTGATAATTCAACCACGCCTATTTTCTTTATAGCTAATGTAAATTTAAGAACTAATTTAAACAAATAGGATCTTAATTGTATATTTTTATATCTCTCAGATGTGCCCTTTTAAGGCGAATAGAGCAAAAGTTGAATTAATGAAATTCATGCAAACGTTTTAATCTTTTTGTTTTGGGGTGTTTTTTTTTAAGAACAATGATGCGGTCAAGGCGTCCTTCACCCGGTTAAATTGAAATACTGGAAAATAAATATTGACAGTCTCATAAATTAATGGGCAAAAAAATTTGTTAAAAGTAGATTTCAAACATTATGAAAAGTGTTATCGTTCTTTTCTCTCCTAAGACCTGCAGAACAGCTTAAAATATTCTATCCCAAACCAGAACGCCAGACGTCTAATGACACATTATTATCATACAAAGCTTCGTGATACCTTGCGGGTAACCCTCGAGCTCACTTATATTTTCCTGATTTACATTTTCTCTTCAAATCCTTCCCCCTCCTCCCTCCTCCACGCAACTCTTCATCACTGTCACTCGAAGTTCCGGTACTTTCTGCTCTCTTGTCTTTTCCTTATCCCATGTACACCCTCTTTTACGATGTATACCCTCAGGTGTCCTGGGTATTCCGATCATTTGCCGATGTTCTCGACACCCAAAGCGCAAAAAGGGGTCATTCTCCTACAAGTCCTTGAATCGTTTTCTTCCTCCTGTAAAAGCATCTCCCTCCTCGTTCGTGCTGAAGTAAATAGTGCGTATAACTACAATCTTGACAATAAAGAAGAGCAGGGCTTGGAGAGGGGGCTCTGGGAGGGGCGCTTGGACGCCCGGAGGATTGCCCTAAAAATGAAGCTAGCATCACCTTCTTCTTACATTTTCCTTAGAAATATACTATTTCCTCTAAGGGCGAAAACATAAATTTCATCATATCTAGACCACCGTATCTACTTTCACAATGGAACTACTTTGGAGGTAAATACAAAATTCATCTACTTAGAATTGTATTCGTTTGTGCTAAGTCTATTATAGGTATCACCATCTGACATTCGGTTTTACCCTAGGTTTGTATTCAGAGCCAGAAGTAAATTCATGTATATAGACCAGTATCAAACTAGTTTCCATGATGACCGCAAGTCCACGAGACCGAGAGCCAAAATGACCTTCTAGCGAGGTATAACTATGAGAAGGTCCGCAAGACCGAAATACTTGTATTCGGCCTCAATCTCTACAATGTGCACGAGAATGAGAAATGCTTCAAAGTATGACTTCACAATATCATATAATTTTCAAAAATGAATCATAAAAAAGTAATTTTGCGGAGCTGTAATAGGCCATTTTTGTAATGAAATCTTTCTTAAGTGCCTCGTTACAAATTATTTCATTCACCCGTTACGAATAATAATTGTATTTCAATAGTCAGAATGCGAATTGCATACATTAATTGTTGCTAGGTAGGACAAACATTATGGCTTGTCCTACCTAACAACAAGCAGGTAAATGAAATAATGTGTAACGAGGCATTTTACAAAGATTTGTGCATTAAGGTTGATTACATTACGAAAATGGTCCATTGAGGAGCCGACTTCCAGTTTAGAATTGTATTTTCTGTGTCTCGTTTGGCAGGGATTTTAAACCCCAAGTACTCAGATCCATTCCAACTCCTTTCATGTTTTATCGTCCTCTTCACATCTTCCTCTACATCTACATAGATTGTTCTATCTCTTCCCCCTTGTCCTTCTATACTGACCCCATCTCCAATCTTCACTCCTCTCCTTCTTCAGTAACTTCACTATTGCTCTCAGGTTGTTAACAAGTCCCTCTGGGCCCAGAACACTTAACAAAATGTCCCTCTCGGCTAGTGGTTCCACCGCAGAAATGATCGCCCATGGATTTGGCGTTTAGAAACCAACCCTTCGTGTCCTCCAGGAAGAAAAAAAAAAGTTCTCAGATGCGTTAACATACGCAGGAGGAAGATTTACGAAAACTTTCCTTCCAGCAAGTGGTTTTTAGGTCGAGACATTGACGGAAAAATAACAGAATTGCTGGTGGCAGGTTTGACGCTTAAAATATTTCATACCACGAGAGATGTGAACGCGCAAATTTCCACTTCCGTCCTCAAAAGGGAAAATATCTAAGAACTCGGAGAGCTTGAGAGAAGACGGGAGAACTGACCAATGTTCTTCAAGAAATGCTTCGTATAAAAGAAGTACTTTGTCCACACATAAATGCGTGTTGATTCATTCTACTAACAATCAGACAAAATATTGATCGTATCTATAATTACGGCTTTACCCAGTACATGTATTTTCTAAGAGCGCACATAATATCTTGGGGATAAAATGTTTCCTGTCGAATAATCAATGTTCATGTACCGTTATTTCAGATTTTTTTCCTTCATTTCTACTTTTCTAGGCATTGTACAATTCTCAGGTGACTAACGTGGACTGTAATTATTCAAATTGTATTGTCGATTGGAACATACATCATTGGCCTATGTGTCATAATGTAATTAAGTTATTTTAACATGCTCCCTGTAGGACTCTTCTCTCTCGTCTATCGTTTCGGCTCTTACGTCAATCACTCTTAAACGAGTGCTTCCATGATTGCATATTGCCTTTTCATCTCTTTCCAAGCTAAGAAATAGCAAATAAAACATTTTACGATGTTATCTTTATTTCATAAATACCCCAAAACCACAAAAGAGACCAATATGAATAAGGACGTATTTCTCTGGGGGCTGAGCTACGTATCGCGGTAAGGCGCTATTGCTCAAGCAGTGGTAGGTTTGTGAGAGAGAAGAAAAGGAATTGTACTTGACAGTGAATCATCTGTCAAGAAAACCAGACGTTTGCTAGACGGAAGAGGCTAATGAACCTGAAGGAACTTAAATCTCACTGATTGGGTCTAGGATGATAAGTAGAAATGAAACAGTAGCTCAAAGTTGTAAGAAAAAACGAAAAGGAGAAATGGTGATGCATATGGGAAGTAATGGGGAAAGAAACAAGATGCCCCTTTTCACAACATGGCAGATAATCATCTCAATGTTAATATTCGTTCAATAATTGTGTTGGATGTAAGAAGATTCCCCAGTTTCACAATATTTTGGTAACCTTACTGTTTTACAGACACCCGACACACTGGGGGTGGCCTTTTTTATTATTAGTTCACGTAACATTTCTCACGACTGACCATGCTGACTTTTGATTTCCCTCAAGGATTGTCTTCAAGCCTGCATGTGCTCCCTGAAATCATGGATCACTGACATGACTGAACTCACGAATGAATTCTCACAATGTTACCCGTTTTTAAAGAAAAAAAGTAGATAGCACCACTGGAAAATGACTGAAAAACACTCCGGTTTCCCGTTCTGCTTGCTCCCATTTTTTGTATACAAATTCAAGTAGAGATAGTCAGAAATAGTCAGCAACCTTGCTTACAAAAATCTAACCCAAAGATCGTTCTGAACGACAAAGCATTCTTTAAAATGAAAGATTATTTGAAATACATGTAGAGTGGATGTGTTATCCATTAAAGAACAATGTATAACATAACGGTTCTCATTGATTCAACAATACACTGAACCAATGTGCAGTTACATTTCTCACTGCTCTAAGAATATACATAACCGATATGCATACACATCTACTATCAGTTCCTATCAATGATGAGTGACCTCATCTGACCCAAGTGACCTCATACGATCCTAAGACAGCATTCCCTTATTGGGCATCCCACCAGGATGTCCGCGATGCCTTGCTGGGAGCCCAGCTTCCAATTCATAATAACGAACTACTGTGCATGCCATCGAGATGAGTTGCATCAACGAAAATCTCTCATCGTAGTTTCTCTTTTCATTACTTCCCATTTTCCAATACCTGCGAAGCAAACGATGCAAAAATCTCAGTCCAACATTCTACTACAAAGAGTAGGCCATTTACCTTAATTTCGTTTACAAAAAAAAAACTCTCATTTCGAATTTTTGAGGATAATCCATTAATCGTTATATTCATATTGTCATTCATTATATTTTATTATCATTTATCTCTTTGATTTCAGCCATGTATGGTGGGTTCATTCCTATTACTCTGGAGCTTATATGGTTTCACGGGACGAGACAACTACTAGTACCCTGGTCAGATTCTATGAAGAACCAAACAAAACAGATTCTGTAACGGTCGTCCACTGTATACTTCACGCACTCCCTGACACTCTTGATAATGATAGCCTCCTCTAACCAATATGTGACAAGACTATCCAAGACCGAGCTTCAAAGATGCCGGTTCTTATTGCCATCGAGAAGGAAACGCTCGAAATACTATAGTTTCCTTCTTCTCAATGGTTATACAATGTTAGAATTTCCAAACTCAATTGACTGAATGGTATTGGGAGCAGTAAACCACAGACTCTCGTCAACAACAACGAAAAAAATAAAAACAAAAGAAACAAACTTGAAAATATTTGACATTCAAAACTGTCGAAAATAATGAGGAGTTGCGCACTCGGCTGTGGTATCATTTGCATCAATTTTCCAGGACAAACGATCGGTGGGTGAATGTTTCTTTATATCGCTCAACCAAAATATAAACATGACAAACCGAAAGTATAGAGCATGTCTTCTGGTTGGTGTTTCTGTATTTCAATATTTCAAGATCACCCACACTCCCACAGAAACATTAGGACAAACGGGAATGGATATCTCGAAGGTATACTACCTCAGCCAGACAGTAGTCTCCACCATTACATCCACCTGCCACAACCTCGGCTAATCGTTTCATGTATTATATCTCATCAAGTCGATACTTATACGTACACAAACAGATTAGATAACCAAGCTGATCCTGATTCCATGAGACTGAGAAGATTTCTTAAAACCCTGTTAGAGAGGCGTGGAGAGGGATGAGCGGCTCTTTTATCTGCAACCGTTGGAAAAGACATTAGGTGAGCTGAAATTTCATTAGCTGATGCCGAGGCGGCCTTCTTGTCATGCTCTGTTCAGGGTATTCCTACAGATAACCATAAATCTTGCCTAATATTTACTAAATCATTGTGTAAATCATTGGGAGATAATATAAGAGGGTCGAAGCGGTCGCCTAAAATGGAGTTTCAATTGAATTCAGAGTAACATGGTAAATGCTATCCCTCCGGAAAGCGCATCTAATGTATCACCTTCGATTCATAGAACCGACTACCCCCAACACGAACTCATCACTTACAATCTATCACATAGAATGCTACCTGTGCAACATTTAAGCAGCCGCTCTCATTCCAACTTGATTGTTTAATCTCAAACACGAGGGGGTCCCTTCATTTCACGGGTCTCCTGTCCCCACATCTTACCATGATTGCGCTAAGGGATGCCTTTACCCCCTCTCTCATTGTCGACTTTCATCAGTCGGTGCCTTTTCTTACGCCACTTTTCTAATAGCTTCGTCGGCGCATTTGATTCATTTCCCCTCCGAACAAATATCCAATAAATCTTCTCTCAAACAATTCTACATCACAATAATGTCTGTTCTTCTCTACTCGCTCTCATCTTCATCAACATCTATACCAATATACTGCTCCAAAGTGACTGTCCTCTTCAATCGCGTCTAGCCTTGCCAAAAGGCGTGCGTATTGATTTCTTTCGTCGGTACGCATTAGCCAGCTACCGCAAAATTAGAAAACATGCCCCCTTGGCCCCCAGACCAAATGGACTGTGTGGGCACTGTGATATATATTATTACTCTTACAATTGGCGGTTTGAAGTTCATGATGGGTTTTCGTTATTTATCGGTTGCAATTCAGATGACAACAAAGCCTCCTAAAGATAATATGTCATAGACCTGCAAAAACATGGTTGATTTTTTCTTCTTCTGAAGCGATGTATGTTTCTATAAAATCTACATTAACTATCATACAAGTTATCATGGTGCTTAAAGAGAAGGTTGAGTTCTGGGGAGAGGTAAAAAATAATTTGTGAGCGTTATCATTGTTATTATGCAAGTGTGGAGGAACATCAGAGAAAAAATGTCCCTGAAAAGCATGGCTCTTCAAATTGCCTTCATATTCTAAATATAACAACAGCTTAAAAATGAGGCCCGATTTTTATGCCACATGTTTGTGTAGTGATCCCATATACATCTTTCTGTGTACAGTGCTTGTTACTTTACCAAGACTGGGCCAAATTTCTTATCATTTTGATGACTCCGGAACCCTGCAGTACACACCAACACGTATATGCTACATGATCAACTTTTTCTGATCGATTCCACACTGTTTCTTTCACAATGCAATCGCATGACCAGGGGCCCGTTGCATAAAACTTACCATTGATGGTAACTTTGTCATCAATGGCAACTACAATGTACCATGGTAACAGGGCTCAACAGCCAACCAAAATCAAGGTTACCATGGTAGTTACCATTGATGGCAAAGTTACCATCAATGGTAAGTTTTATGCAACGGGGCCCAGAACTCAACTTTATCTTTTAGTAGGAGAACATTACAAATTACAAATTACAAGGGCCCTGCGATTATTATTACCCCAGCAATAATTGTCAGGTACCCATTCCATTTACACATTGGTGGAGAGTGGCAAATGTGGATTAATGTCTTGGCGAAGGATGTTAGTGTCGGGCTGGGATTCGAACCCTAGGATTGAGACTTGAGAGTCACGTGAATGAACTACTATACCACGACACCTCCACAATTGAATACCCTTACAACTGTCTTGAGTAGGTACACAATGATGGATTGACAGATTAAAAATAGATAAATAAATAGATAATGTTGAATGTTCAAGACTACAACTGAAATGTACAAAACAAATTCGATTAACCATATGTAAATCAAAACAGAGTAACGATCAAGAGTCTTTAAAGTGAACCGATAACATTGTTGAAGGTTGATGAAAAAACTGCGTAATTTTTGTATGAAATGTTACTTATTATATTCCTTCTACTGTACTAGCTCTCTATCTTTGTGGTTTGAGATTTTTTCAGGATTTCTTGCATGTTAGAGGGTTAGTACAGTAGAAGGAATATACTAGGTAACATTTCATACAAAAATTACGCAGTTTTTCCATCAACCTTCAACAATGTTACCGGTTCACTTTAAGGTACTCATGTTCAGTCTCGATAAAAAAAACTGTAAGACATATATACTGTAAGAGTCCTTATTGGCACTCATGCATAGACATGTTTGGTGCTTTCAGTGTGTTTGCTTTTTATCAGGTTTTCATTAAGTATGTATGAAATCACGAATACTATGCAATGAGTACAAGGATATAGAGAACCTGATCTAGAGAACCAAATATGAACAATACGACTGCATTTGCCGATGACAAGCAGAGTTGCCAACTTCACTCGCAGACACCCCATCTTTAGCTTGGTCCCCACTCAAGATGTTTGTAGGTGTTTACTTCGTGTAAACTGCACTGGGTATTTTTACGTTAATCAACACAGTGTGAAAAGCTGCTGGGTTGACGAACAAGCGTTTGTTCAGTAGTGAATGCTCATGAGACATGTATCCAACACTCGACTCGAAACTACTGCTGAACATACACTCCTGCCACTGATTATCTCATCTTTCCTTCTTCTAAATAGCGATAACTCTTTCTGCATGTTTAATATTATAACCATGACTGTATATGAATACGATGATAGGTAAAAGGTAATACGTCTAGATTGACCAGAGGGTTTTCGATTTATATTTTGGTCAAGACCCATGAACCTCTCATATAATAACGGAGATTACATGGTGTTTATCAACAGGACAGCCTCGACCATGTCCAGTAACCCTACAAATCTCCTTCTCCATCGCAATAATCAGTAGAGTGGTCGAGAAGACTTGAATGACGAGTCAATGAAAGGAATTTGGACACTTGTGTCTAAACCCACTGGGCCTTCGTTTGACAGGTAGTAAGCGTTGGGACACTACAACAAGTACAAGGTAAGAGGCTCAGGTCATTAGTAAGCTATCACCTGGTCATTAGAACGCCATTACCCTGAAGTTCTTTCTTGGCAGGGAAGAATGTCCTGAGGGCTCTTTCGTGCGCCAATCGGTATACCTGGGTGCGCGCCGCAAAAAGGGTATCGCAGAGAGTGCGCGTAAGCTTATACAGCTACCAAGGTGAACTGTGTATGAAGGTCTGCACTCCAGAAATGCGGAGCGCCCTTCTTCCTGCTCGAGATTCACGTAAGACATCCAATCGCTGTGTTTGCTCTGATCTCTACGCTTGGAGAGTGTTGCGCGTCAAGCAAAGATTTGAACAGAGCTCTGATCGCCCTTTTCTTCATTCAGCACTCCACGAATTATGGGAACGTGAAACGCGGCCCGAAATTCGAACCAGTCAACTGGATTCCCGAAGAAGATTTGAGCAGAGGAGCTTTTAAAGGGAGATGGTCGTCAGTTTCCATGTGCATAGTAGGTCATAATTCGCTGACACCGGAATTGGTGGAAATACCAATAATGGGTGTACAAGTCTCACACACAGCAAACCCATGGTCCCATCAAGAAATACCCCCAGTTTCTCGGAGAGTCTCCGGTTGACGGAAATTTAAAATGATGACTTTTCCATGTGGGGCGATTTGTGGAAAAAGCAGAGCATTACAATCATAAGGCCTGTTGCTCATAAAAAATGAAGGATAATCCTGGTGATTGACAAGTTTGACAACCATTATTGAGCAAAAACCCGAATGGTGTCGAATTCCCCATGAGAGTCAACTACTATGTGTCTTTAAGCTGTGAAACGGCATCAAAAAGGCACATGTACTAAATAAATAGAAGGCTTCATATTCGCTCCACATGACATGGTTCTAACATTTTCATTAAAGGTATGCCCAAGAGAAGGATATATATGTAATAAATCCCCAGAACCCACACCTTGTCAGTAGCCACCAGAGGTGAGAGATATTTGTTGGTAAACAATGATATCACATCCTGCCAAGAAATGGATAGGGAGAAGAACGACGAAACCGGAAAGTTACTTTGTAGCTCATTTTCTGGAGGAGCCACTTCGCTGGCCTCGCAAAGCCCACCACCCCCTCTCCGGCACATGGGAAAACTTGAAACTGACACCATTTTATTTATTGACAATCTCTCATCAAATATTGAACAATATATTGCGCCACCAGGGAAGTGCAAAACTTGCCCGAGGAGTGCATCTTAATGCTCTTATCCGCTCTTGAAAAGTGATGAAGGAAGGGACAGAAGGGATGGGAAGCGAGACAGGCAGATGATTGGGAAGAAAAAAAAGACATTAGAAAGTATGGATATGTACTCGGCGAGAAAGAGAGAGGAAGGAAGGAGGAAAGAAACAGGTAAAAGTTGGGCCAAAAGAAGAGGGGTACTAGAGGAAGGATACGATCCCTGCCAATTGTTTTATTCACGTAGTGGTTTCAATAATCCAGAAATACCTGATCCAAATGACATGAAATCTAAAACTTAGGACGTAGGCCTATGCATTTGGGAGTATCACATTCGACAGTAAAGGGGGAAAAAACACATTACATTAAACGGATATACCTAAAGATACCTTCTCGAGGAGTCGTAGGGGAATAATCATAAATCTGAGGATTCATTCTGATTATGGTCATCAAAGTGGGGTATCGCTTTTGACAAAGCAATAGGCAGGATTTGGGATTCACAATCTCAAAGGTTTTACAGAAAGAGTGACATTTTAGCCCCAAGGAAATTCGCTTGATCCACCTCAGCCATGACTCTTTCCTCACCATCAAAGGAATAATAGCCAGTGGTTGCAATATGTCTCTTGGCCACTTTAATAATGATGCACTTGCTTCGGTTAATATAGCTATGTTTCATCAAGAGTCTAAATGAAATGAAGTAGATGGTGAATACATGAACCGTCTAGGAACTTAGGAATACCAGAAAATGGATAAGAAGAGGTTTGAACCCCCTCCCCTCTCTCTCTATCTCTCCCCGATTTTGTTTCTTCTACGCTTCGGATTAAACATGTCATAATTCGATATTATGCACTTTCACCTAGCTTTAGCTCAAATCGATCACAAGAAAAGGCACATTATTTGAAATTCAAACCTCCCATTCCCTAGTGAGTCCGCACGAGTTCTTCTGAATGGAAATCGTGCCATTTCAATTACCCGTTCCTAGGAGATCTTCCTTACAAATTTTATCTTCTTCTTCTTCCGTGTCTTTCTTATCCAGGGGTTTCTGTACTTTAAGTACTTCTTGAGGCCAGATCATACTTAAGGGGCATAACATGAAAGGGAATTTAGGTCAGACTGCTCATAATTACACGAAAAGGAATCTAGGTCATAGTTTTACGCGAACGGTGTCATTAATGCATTTTAAAATTCCACATTTAAGTACAGCAGGTGAGATCGGGGATCCTGTTTTCGTGCCTCGAATCCGGTAGGGTCCGGCGGAGAAAAACAGCATCCCCTTCTATTCAATCATTCTTTTTCTCGTCAGCCTGGTAGTGCAAATTTCGAGTAAACGTTATAACCATGTACCTCATCCTAATCCTTAACATATAACTGGATTAACACAAATGTTTGATCCTTCATGAAATATAGGTAAATCTTTAAAGGTTCGATTTGTCTCCATCCACCAGTATACCAATACATGACGTCATTTAGAAAATGTCCGATTATGACCGATTATACGAGAGATGCAACAGCCATGTCAAGTTCAGTGCAAAAACAGACAAATACCCATCTCGTTTAAATTCCTCCCGGCCACTTCACAAAATTAAAGCTAATCACGAAAAAAACCATTTTCAACGTCACTCAACCAATCATCTATTCTGTTTTCCCCATCAACAAATTGCGAAATATATCTTAACCCTTTTAGCAAGTGAAGCGCGCATTGGCAGGTGACATTGCTTCCGCTGCATTATTTCAAATCATTTGTGACTCATCTTGCCAATGTTTTTCTTTCCACCCCTGCACGAGTGGCGTTCCATTTATTGGGCCCTCAACGGCAAGTAAACAACCAGCATCCTCACGAATTATCGACATAGAAAAAGAAGGTTTGGGCACGGTGCCTCGGCACTATCATGATCTCATTAGAGATGAGGACGAGGGCTGCCAAGTTCATTATATTTTCCCGCCCCTGGCGTAATCAAATTCCAATAAATTTTTGTTTTTCTTATTTATCGAGGATGGTATTGGCACCATGAGAAACATTAATCGGGTATTACTGCCGCATCGATGTGGTGCGTTATATACCAAGCTGATTTAATGAGCAAAGAAGGAATTCCGATGAATGTTTATGGTTGAGGGCGCATGCGATCCCAATCTCTGGGAATGATTATATCAAAAGTGCATTAAACTTTGACAGGTCTTATCGATATGTGTGCGAGGTTGAGAGCGGATGATCAAAGGTGCAAACAGAAGCATACTGTCGGGTTGCAATCAACTTCTAGAGGACTGTGATTTATTTGAAAAAAGAGGAAGCACAAAAAGACAATTCTTACCCGAAAAATACATAAATGTATGTGTGCATTAGCCCTATATACCTTAAAAGCCAATGGTTCAAACCTAGTAAACCTAGCCTGAATTAACAGGAAGTCAATGGCAGTTTTACATGTCAAATGTATAGACTATAAAAGGTAAAACCCGTTCGTGTAGATCCAAAATGGTTATATATATATATATATATACATGCATAATCCGAATGACCAAACGATCTAACGAATTCCCTTTCAGTATCCTGGACATATTCTCCAAGTGGGCACAACAACCCTTGCCAGAGTAATACAATAACATTCTTCTTAATGACTCGCTTTTTAAATCAAGACAAAATAATAACAAATCTTGTGCAACAAAATTACTCTTACTTTTGTTTAGTACTACAGAGTTAAATGGAGGATGGAACCTGCATGGACCGAGAATACACCAACCCCTTCCCTAGAGGGGACCCACGGTCATGGGCAAACAGGGCAAATGATGATGATGATGATGATATAATGTTGAGTTTCTTTTTATCTTGCTCACCATCTAACACGGAAGCTGACAATCCTCACATACAGAATTAATGAATGGCTCCCGATGACAGGCAGTTTATCAATTTCTCATTTTCCGTCCAGGCGAAATCGAAGAATTCAATAACGAGAATCGGAACGTGAGATTTGTCTCAAAATTGTCGTCATTTTGGATTACCCCCCTCCAACAGCACGCATTTCGACCGACTTCTGTTTCCTGTGTCGTCTTCCGAGTGTAGATAATCTTTCGCGCCGATTCTTTCTTGCAGTTCATTAAAACCACTTCTCTTCGTTTTCTCTTCCATTACATTGACGCCTGTCATCGTTTATAAATTGGAGGCTTTTTTTAAACTTCCTATTTCTGCTTTTAAGGAGAGACATGAGATATGCTACTTCGATTCACCCTAAAACAATGTTTTTATTCCAAAGTCCAGTTACGAAGGGAACATAAAGAATTCCCCCTCTTTCTCTTATCCAGAGAAACGTGACTACAGATGATTTCTACAATAAGTTTTGATTGTAGGCATATCTATCAATATAGTATATTATATTTATTATGAACATTGATGCAAATACATGACCATACAAATACAATAATCAAATAGACATCATTTTACTCCAACAAATGTCATGTAGGCGATAGAAAATAATCCTTCTATATATTTCAATTGATAACTCGTGAAATTTCACACTCAGAATTTCATAACAGTCACTGATTTGCAAAAGGCAACCAGCTAACTGTAAATCGATATTTACTTCAAATGTCAGATAGAAATTAATCAATAATATTTCACATCCCCACTCACTGTTGTAATAGTACGGGATATAAATTGCTGGTCAGGCGTCAAGTCATTTTGCTTTGTAGGTGTCATATTGTACTTTTAAGAATCGACAGTTATTTCAGTTACTTTTTCTTTAAACTGTAGCGCAAATCCATCGCAACTTTAATTGAAAATTGCTCAGGAGGAAAAATCCGTTTGACAACGGTTGCTACCCTGAGACACGATCAAATACGTGCCAAGACAAAGGTGTAAAACGTTAGCACCATTGTAACAACGGCATGCCTGTGGGGTCAAGCTTAATTACCTTTCCTGAATATCATTTGTCACGAATTCAAATCTTTGTAATGGTCTAAAACTGTCGTCTTAGCACAGTTCCTTCTTAATTTCACACTTCTCTTTTTTTAGAGTGAACGATCACTTTCTTCGCGAGAGATTACAAGCGTGATTGCACGTGTTTAAAATGTTTACTCTATAAATATCAGCCTATACTGTCTTTGTCACCTTTAATATTACAGAATATACGCCTGCGTCAGGATTGTTCGGCGCGCGTGCTGCTACGCGAGCGCGTACAGTTACACGAGTGGAAGGTACGCCACGAGGGTTTCCGGTAAGATGCACTCATGGAGATGTAACTAATTAATCACAAACTTTCCCTGCAAACATCTTTCGGAAATCAGTATGAGTAAGAAACCTCCAAGACATGTAGGAGTCGAAATTTGTCCTGTCACCTACTATGAAATCATGGGTCTGCCTTGAACATGGAGAAAGCATGGGAATAACAGAGGGGCAGTGACAGCAATTATGTTGTCGCAGACAGGCGCCAGGCGCGTGCAGTGCGACCCCTAGAGAAACAATTTCATGTATAAACACCCCCATGATTCCACCATTAATTACAAGTATCGATTTGCATGAATGTTTTCACTGTTACCAGGGGCATCCGCAAGATAGCACATTTGCCTCCAGTCGTCCAGGATGAATTTCCACAATGATATTCCAGTTTATTGCGTCCTTTCTTCTTCTCGCTTTATCTGGGACAGCTGAAAATATTACCATTCATAGGTATTCATGTTCCTAAGGAATGAAAGCCCCTCTCGTGACTAATTAAGAAAATTTGAAAACCGAGTTGTCATGCACTGCCATCAAAGCAATTGCTTCAAATGAATTCAGTGCTGTGCTGGGGTACATCCTTTGGGGATCTTGTCTTTTAATTCATTGTACACTCGCCAAAGGTGAACGTTTTACAGCTGCATGTATACAATCTGGTAAGTGGGTAACCCAATATCTGAATTGAATGAAACTTCATTCATAAATCCTTGCCACGCTAGTCCCGAAACAGCATCTAAATCGAACATGTAAACAAAACTCAATATTTAACGATCTACAATTACATACTTTCTCTCCCCCCCCCTTCATTCCTGTTATCTTCCTACGCGCTCAGAAACATAGTATCCAGTGCTTTATAAATGTTGCATATTATTTTTCTTTTCTTGTATATGCCTAGCCCTAGTGCCATTCTAAAGTGTAATTGTTATGGGATGAACAGATTCTTTAAAAGCTCAAAACGCTGATGTATATCTTAAGTTCAAATCCCATGGGGACTATAGTGCAACAAAACTTTGTTAATGGTTCCAGACTCTAGAGAGTCTCGCCTGCTAACAGAATGATGCCAAAACATGGAATTCAGACCAATTATGATTTTACGAAAATAAGCGGTATTCGAAATTGTGATGGTGATGAGAACAGCAAGATCATTTGCTTCATAATCATGCCTATATTTGCGTATTGACCACATATTGACCACTTAAAAAGCAATTTTTCTAGTTTGTATAAAATATTAAGCTAAACTGACAGCCAGAACCAAGCACCAATTCGATCGACATTTGCATGGGACTGTGGTCACTGCATACGTAACGTCACTATTACATCCCAGGTGACTTACAACATACACTGTGACTGACAACTGCTTGTACCTGGCATGTAAATTCACCCCCCTCCCCTCCCAAATATTTGGGCTACGCCAATGTCTTTCACCTGCGGAGGATAAGAGGTTACAGGTAGGAAGGACTCAAGAGATTGTAGGGGAGAGCACTCGTCATCCTGTCAACGTCTCTTACGACTACTCACCATGCTCACACACACAGTCAGAGTCGTTCAACAACCTCTACTTCCCCCCTTGTGGACACGGAAGATATCCCCAAACCCCTTCTTATTGCGGTCAATGTGGCTTTCTACTGTATTTTAATGTGTACACCTCGTGAATATTAAAGATACTATGTCCCTTTTGCAGCCAACATCAAATTCTGTAGAACTTTGCAGGAATTATGAATATGTCATGTATTTCCTATCTGTGAAATTTAAACGTTAGCAGTGTCCTAATATTCAAATTATGCAAGGAAACCCGTTTACTTGCTAGACTTCACTGTCAGACACTATTGAGTGACTGACTGGCTTTTTCATCTTTGGTAATAACATACATAAAATGAGCTGTAAAGGGTACATGAGCATTTGTCTACATCAATAACCCACTTCTTGTAATGGCCAAAATTAAACTGATTGAATCTTTGCGCAGCATAAAACGTACGACCATTCGGTACAATGGTCTGAAAAATCAGACTATTACTTACTGGCTCTATAGCTCCTAAGTCGATTCGACAACTAATAGTCGTTATTTTCCCACTTAAAGACATTTTCAAGCCCCCCTTTTTTATGGAAGTTCTAAATTAGTATTGTCTTTCAAATGCCGTTGGAATTTAACCTTTTCATTTTTCGGGCCTGCAAATGGGACATAGTACCTTTAAAGGAATAATTGTTTCCCATATGACATCTGTGTAATGATTGGAAAGGAGTGGATGTGTAAAAGCTAACCACGGCAACGCTTGCACCATGTGCATCAGAACGCCAAATTTAAAGATGAGTTCATTGTTCAACTGGGTGAAATAAAATTTGAACAATTCTGGTCTTATTTTAGTCACGGTTAATACCACGTCAGTATACAATAGCAGAACCCTTGATACGAAAATCATATCCTTACTTATAAACCTCGCGACCACAGTGCTGACTCATTTCTTATGGACACATTCATGTTCTCAATTATAAAACTGAAGTCCCCAATGCAAATAGTTTGGTCTCTTGGGATTTACATGTCTCATTATTATTACACATGATGTGGCCCCCTTGTCAAGATCGTCGTTGTTCAATCAATGATTAACGCCCCCTTTGAGTTAATTAATATACATTAATGAGTACAGAATTCCATTCATGACGTACACGAACTACGGTTGAACTGAGGTCATCTCTATATCATAAAACACCTATCATTAACACTCAGTCGTTGTAGTAGAGACTTTCAACTAATTTTCTATACAACGATCTGTAACAACTTGCTTGTTCATGACTTTGAATGTCTCTGATTCTTTTGCTCCGGGTGTTATCTTTAATTGTACTGAGAATAGTTTACCTGCGACGGCGGTGTTGAAGAAAACGACAAAAAGCAGATGAAGTTGAGGGAAAACGGGGAAGAGGAAAAACAATGACATAGCTCATTCAGTTCGGGGACCTCCTATAAACATCTCGTATTTTTATTGACGTTCACATCTCGCCCAAAGTCGGAGCACTCTAATTAAAAAGTACGTGTCAAAACTGGAGGAGGACTTGGAGTGGTATGGGAAACCAAAGATTCAACAGAAAGATCCAGCCAGCAATGTCCTCGGGAAAGTTTTGAGGATCTTTAAGAAGCGCCCTCTTTTAACAAAGTATGACTCATCTGTCACGTCGGTCCCAAATTCGACTTTCCTCTGAGATGCAACGACCTCATGAATAAGAGATGACAGAGAGGGAGAAGGAAGAAGCAACTCAAGTCACGATGCTTTCGTGATTTCCTCAAGTGAAGCAAGCTCACCGAATTTCCAGTCACCTTCATTTCCCCTCGCGGTAAATCGTTGTTACCGGGACAACTTAGAGAGGAAACAAAATCGACAATGTCAACGCGTTATGGTGCGTTAACATTGGTCCCTATGGCAAGTTGTCAAATTCAATGATAATGTCATCCAGTCATTCCGGGTTGCGATTCTAAGACTTTTTAACGACACACATGCCTTCTAAATTTTGTATTTCTTCGCCAAACAGTCATGAAGACTACAGTCCCAGTGAAAACATGTTTTGCAAAGCACAAGGGTAGGAAAGAAGAAAAAGAAAACGTACCCAAGTACACCTGCGTCAAAATAGTCAAGAAAGTGTTTAAAAAGTAAATGTACATGTTGCCAGTTGATCACTCGAACAGACCGTTAAAACTTTTAAACTAATGTTGCACGCGCATCAGGCGGAGCCAATGAGAGTAGCGGTAATTATTTCCCCCTATTCTGGCACCAAAGAAACGTCACTACTGTCATTTCTTTGGGTCTGCAACTTGACATAATTGAAAATGCAGTAGCGGTATGTTGATTGAAGACTATGAATAATCATGCGGTGATTCCCAAAGCAACAGAAACATAGGATCACCGGCTTCTTTTCTCGCTTTCCACAATCCACATCATACAAACCTTTGTAAGTGATAGAGCAGAAAGAGGACAACATTTAAACATTGCGGTGCCGAGGACCTGAGCCATTTGTGATTCAAGAGTAATTCTTCGTTGACAGTGCATTCATGATTTATTCAACCGCAGTGACATTGACCGAGCATTGGTTTGAGAGAGTCGGTATGCTGTCATCACCCGAACGAGCCTACAGATACGTCATCCAACTTGGTAGTTCCTACAAACATACAGTCATACACATAAAGAAAATTATGTAGTCCAAGCATGATCACTGAATAACTATCGGGCAAGAATGGCATGAACATTTTCGAAAATGTTTGAAAGGTTCTACAAAGTTCTGTCAAGTCATATTTCCTTACCAATCAAAACATTTTCTATAAGCATTAAATAGACATTCGTATTCATACAGTGTGTCGTTTGAAAGTGTACATTAGTACAATCATCAGGGATAAACGTGAGATGCTTCTGAAAGATATTTTAATATGCAAGGAAGGAAACATGACAGATTTAGTATGGAGTGCCGTGCTCATTTTGTCAATTTTTTTTTTTTGAATTCCCCTCCAAGGAATAACGAGGCATAGAATGCTTTTGAACAAGGATTAAAATGCTGCCGAATGGGAAATGGCATCATTCACCTCCAAAATACGAATGCATCATTGTCATGTATTTGACTCCCTCTATGGCGACACCATCCTCTCCCTCTCTTCCTCTCTGTGTTTCTCTCAGCCTCTTTCCTTTTTTTTTCTCTCGTGCGCTTTTTGACTTTGGAACACGTTTCTCCAATGCATGGATGTGTACCACAAGCATAATATAGACCTACAATGTATAGGTACATGTAGTAATTACCATTTACGAAGGATACCTCTGGAGCGATCCACTGGATCGGTCTAGTCTAAATCGGTCCAGGATGTGAGTGAGAACGGGTCTTAGGTACTTAATACTCACCCTCCGTTTCTATTCAGTAGATGTACCAAGATTTGTCCCTAAGAACGTCTTTTCCCCCTTTTTAGACAAACCTTCTACTAATTCTCTAGTTCTGAGCGCCTCCATGAATAAAGCATCTTCATTTTGCCCCTCGCTTCCATTCTCGAACTTCCCAGTCACATTTCGTTCAAAGCATCAAATAGAATTCCACTGAGAAATCAAGAAACCAGATAGCAATAACGGAAAGCAATCGACACGAATTGGAATTTCTTAAGGTCAGGGACATACCGGGTATTCGATACCACCCCCCTTACTCCGCCACGCCGTTTGTTTTACGATGTAGGTAAATCTTTCCGGTGCAGCGGAAATATTGTGTGGTACACCTTTCTCAAATATCAGCAATAACCGTGAATGCCCATAAATAATGCAAGCAGTCAATGTCACTTCCAGTGGCATTACGAGCAATTGCCTAACCATTGAGCAGGTACCTCGCCCCGAGTCTCTACCAAGTCATTTAATTCCCTAGTTTAGTAGTTTACACACCCTAATTATCTCGTGATTCAGCGTCAATTCGTTTTTGTTCCACTTTTGACAATTTAACTTAATACCTTGTAATTTTGTATTTGAATATTATTAAGGTTCTTATAAAATCTTGTATAATTTTTTTTTATCAGGACTCAAAATTCAAAGAAACTTGATGGAATGCCAAAAAGACATACTCGCGTAAGGTATATATTGTAGGCCTAAACTACAGGTATAGCCTATACGGTAATACAGAAAAAAATGTTGGTGACGTTAGAGTTCATAAAAGCAGGAAAACCTAGTATGTACGACAGATGCAATTTTACACGTGCACTTGTAAGAAGACGAGAGATTAGTTTAGCCGTTTCTACCATGTCATGGACAAGCCTTTGGCTTTGTACCACTGGATAAAGTAATCGTGGGCTTTATTTTACTCTTGAAGTGTCACAACAGAATCGCGCTTGCGAACTAGCAAGTACCTGTAGTTTTTAATTAGCATGTGCCTAACATCTGAGCAGTTCCCGCCAGTCGCACAATCCTAAATTTGCATATGTAATTCAACCTCAGTGAGGTTTTGTGATGCTTTTCACGGACAATACCAAGGAAAGAGGGAATAGGTAAACATGCCGTTACCACGCGTATAGTGTGCGTACACACCCCACGGTTGCAGCTTGTTCCCACAGTCTATATATTAATTTGTATTTACATGTAGTTCATTGTCCTGCACATTTAGTTCACACCTCCCTCATAGGTAAACTCGGCATATTGTGGACGAAGTGTCGGTAAATTTGAACCTGATCAAAGGCTGAATAATGGACCAGAAAGAACAGAATGCAAGCGGTGTGAACAGGCATGTTTAGGTCGGAGGCCTTTCAACCGGGGCAATAATCATTACCCACTATTTATTGACCCCTCTTTTGTGCACCTGAGCTCAGGACGGTGTCGGGTTATTGTTCCGGGATGAAAGGTTGGCAAATAGAGGGCCATTGATCTTCAGTGAGCTACTTATTAGGGCAAGCACCCCTCTAAGACCCCACCTGTTTTGAAAGATGCATCATCTATAATAACTAGAAGGAATCAAAGGACACTGCCCTCCATACATCTTACTTGTGAACCGATTATATCCATAAAGGTAAGTATAACCGACTTCCAGCAGAGAAAATGAATAGCTGGTTATATTTGGCATACTATTATTGAATTTTAACCCAAGCATTACGTACATGTCGTTACCTCCTACTCCAAGGTCTGACATGTATTCTTGTATACTCCAGGCCATCCTACGGCGGAATACGAAATACCGGTCATAAACAAGACGGGGGAGGGGTGGGGTGCCCCTACACCTCTAAACGAAGTAATTAGATGGTAGTACATCAATCAACTATTAACACAGAAATTAACGTAGTCAACTTTATACACCTATCGCGGAAAACGGGGTGCAGTATAAAGAAACTTGATAAATTTGATTCCAAAAATATCAATAAATACAATCAGAGATGAAGTACATTATTTTAAACCTCTGCTGGCAGATAGAAAATGATCACATAAAACTTTTTAAAAATCAACCTAAATGGGAATAGGCCATTAAAGATAATCGAGGAAAATATTCAATAGCTACAACTACAAGCCTACAACAGGGTGTGTATTTTTTTTTAAATAATTACATGTGCATTACTACATCTACATTTACTTGTTATCAAGTACATTCGGACATATGCGGGAAAATCAGCAGGCGTGCTTGCATCCCTGCTTGCATCCGCCTGAACAGGGGTCCATTGCATTAATTGGAACAACATTGATTCCAGTTTACGGTCAGTTCCCATTCCAAACATATGAGTTGACCAAGTCCGACTCTGCATACATGATAAAAGACCTTTTCCTCAGATTCAACCTTGCCTAATGAAATAGGTACAATGCAATGTCGCGATGCTGAACAAGAATGTTGCCATCGCAATGTGGTCAACAACGCATGGTTTGTTGTGGGGAAAAAGTATGATTAAATTAACAGAACAGCGTATCCTGATAATGGATAAATGTGTCATTTCTCGTCGTGAATCGTGAAATAAATGATAATATATCAAAAGCAACAGACATATCATTTTTTGATGATTTCACGAAAATGTACAACAATAATAATACAGATAAAACCCTGAGGCTATCACATATCACACTACTCGTCAGTAAGTGAGAAGTCAACCTAACCAATAACCCATTCCTCCATTTTTTCTCAACCTGGACAGTCGATAAGACGCTCTTGACCGCCACAAGCATTCCCGGGTCAGGTGAACCCCATTAGTCGAGGTCAATGACACCGGTGTGTCATCACCTCTCGAGAGTAAGATAAATCACACACGTCTTGACTGTTTAGCGACTTCTGGGCTACGTCATTATAGGTGAAGAATTGACTTGTGAGATTCATTTATATCACTAGAAATTCTTAAACTATCGAAATTCAACCAATACGATGTATGACAATTATCGGGCATAATCTATTGAAACGGCTTCAGCAAAAACCGCTACATGCAAATTGCAAATGTCAAGGGACAGACATTTCAACTATGCTAATCAAGTTGCTACGACGTGAATGTCCCCTAGAACCCGAGGAAAGGAGATTGAATTGTGTAATAAGCTTTGGGTGGCTTATCCCTTCAGTGTCCCAACGTAAGATCCAGTCGTCTGTCAGATTAAGGCGTCCGGGTTTATCGGGATTTTACTTCGCTGTCCAAATCGATCACAGCCCTACTCTCCAATTTTGCTAGAAAAATAGTTCCACCGAGCACATCGGCTACATCAAGAGTAATAACACATGTAGTCTAGGTTCCACTCCTTGCCGCAATTTGTTCTCTTGTACACAAGGGGGACATTTGTTTTCTAATAGTAATAACACATTTAAACTATTTAATAACTTGAATATCATTAAACTTAAACCATAATTATCTGCTCTCACAACTCTGTACAATGTCACTGGTTCTTTCATTATAACTTCTCTAAACCAGTCAACAATAACAAGACATTAAGCCTAAGGTCTTTCAAAGGAAAGATAAAAGGCTGAAAAGAGGCTAGAAACGATGAGACACAACCACTCTACAGATTGCAGATTTCATTTCATCTTCGCCAGGCTCCAGAGCCACACTAAATCGATCCTACTTTTGGAAGGTTGAAGATTCTGAGAGGAAAGAAACTGGACACTCGAAATGCTTTGGATTCGGCACATGTAGCTGCACCACCACAATTCCTGGACAATACCTGATACACACCCTCTTCCAGGATATACAAGGATATTATTTCTTACGTGAATCACATTTAGTTTGCCATTTTTGGTTGTAGTTTTAATCTTCAAAATCAATCTGAAACAATTATTGAACATCAATTTGATACTATTGTGGTTTTTTTTTAAAGTATACTTTCGCCAACTGAAGTAAAGTTACCCGTGTCTATGACCAGTGTCATAGTTTTGCACATCCATTATGACCTCAAATCATAACGTACTTTTGGTCTTGCCATCGCTGAAATAATGCCACGACCCTTTGTCCGGGGGATAAGAGGGAGCAGTTTCAGGTTCAAATCGACGATCGTGGTCACTTTGACGTCTCCCCCTTTCCCCTCAAATGACACCATACTGGGTCCACACGATGTCAAAATGGCGACACATTCGGGTTCATGTGAAGCGTCCACGAACTGTCCATGGAATACAATGAGACCACCATGGTGATAACCCAGCAAATCACGACAATCTTCAAATTGATTAACCGTCCATAAAACTGTGAAATATGGGCTCAGTGCAAAGCAGAGTCTAAATAAAATCGTTACAAAATAAGAATGATTGACATTATTGATGATAAATTAAAAATGCTTTTGCCCTGAAGCGCCACTCAAAAAAGGGCGTCGTGTTGAAGGGAACACTCGCTTAAAGTGCAGTAAGGGGAAAATGAACAACCGGTGCATCGAATACAATGATATCGCTACCAGAAATCTGCAGACATTTGCAACGCCTGCCCTAAAAGGACTCTCACAGCCCCGTCACACCAACAAGGCCAACATCAGACTAGACATCAGACACAACATTACCCCCACGAGAAGTCCAGGATCGTTCAGTTTGGAGTATACATGTAGGAGTGGAGTCGGTTTAGTCGTGAGACGAATACCTAAACGTATAGAAAATATGGAATGAATGACATCTTCTTTTCATATCTCAATAGAACTGCTCAGGACAAAGACATAATTAATTATCCCAACCAACAGAGAATGAATAACGAAAGAAGAGGGATTGGAAAGCACTAATCCCTACATTCAAACTATAAATTGAAAAGCAGATAATAAGTGCTGAATATAATGACAAATAAATAAAAGGTGGAGTGAGGATACAATGTATTCCCCTTTTTTGGGGGGGGTCTATTTTTTTGCATCATCAAACTTCTGTGACTTTCGAAAGCATGAACTCCTATTTTTAACGCACTTATTTGGCATCACTTGCTACTTCAGAAAAAACTGTATCGATGTAACTAACGAAAGCTGCAGAATAAAGCACTGCATGGGGCTAAACCATCCCAGTACGATGCACACGGAGACAAAACGGCAGATCAAAAGGATACCTTTGGATTCGCGTGAGAAGCGACACTGCTTTAAGCCGACATTGTTACCAGCGATTTTATGAATTGGAAACTCGTTTGCCACATGACTGAATCATAATTATTGGCGGTTTACGGTCACAGAACGGCTGATCGAACCAGAAAGAAATCAGGGAATTACTGAAAGAAGAATCACGGGCATGCCGAATTTTCCACATGCCCAAATCTGTCAAGGTATGGATTGTGGCCATTGATTACATGGGCGGTATAGTGCATCGCGTATCCTGGTGGACAGCATGTTCATCATGAGAGTAGCCAGTTCGAGTCATTATTTTGTGCTGATTTGTTATCTCACTGTACTCAGATGGTACTACGACTGTAAATTGGCGTAAACGGTTATTATATTGATTAGTGATATGTATAAGAACTCTGTTGAAACTATACAAACATACATGTACATGTCTTGTAATGTTTCTCATATTCCAACTTTGGTATAGGCAGTACAATGTAACTAAATGGAATTCCTGATTTAGAACTTTATACAGGGCAAATGAACTTCATCGAAATATCAAAAGCGTCTGAGGCCGAATTTTCGGACAAGTTTCAGACATAGAACGAGTCTGAACTCTGAACTCAAAATTCCAATCGGGAAATCACTTAATTACACAAAATATTTCACGAAACAATATTTGGTCTTTAAACAGGAAGTAATATTGACGTTAACAGCCATTCCCCATACGTGCTTCACCGGCCAAAGGGCTCAAACGTATACATGCATGTCTTTTCGGAAAATGCTACAGTTCGTGCCTCACCGTCCAAAATCTGACTTTGGTGGGTTTTATTTCACTGATGTCTCTAGCGAAGAATATTTTGAGTAATTATGAACCTCTTCGGCTGACGATTTTGTTTGCCCACGCTACTACACCAATAGAGTTGTTCAACATGAATATTCTCCACAGACTAAAACAAAGACAGACAGTGGAGGGGTGGGGGACATGGTTGTCGTCATTTTGTTTCATTCTGTGAACCTCCGAAAATATTGTCTGGAGAAGATGGAGGCGCCTAAACGTCATCAAAAATGTTTGCTCGAGAAAGATGATCGTCTATACCGGGGGAACTATTTTTCGTTTTATACCGTCTCTACACCATTGAGGGCGACCCATCTGTGCCTGGGGTGATTGGCTCTCTATAACCTGACAGCTCGTATGGCTTCTGTCTCTGACAGATACAGGCTACGAGGAGAACAAGTGTCTACGAGCCACGGGCAAGTTCTTCTCCTAGATCTGTCGCTTAAAGTTGTCCAACGCCGCAGTAATGCCTTCCTGGTCATTCTGGTGGGAACAGGCTGACCCGCAACTTCAATCGATGTACAGAAAGAAAATACTGCAAGAAAAGCTATAGCCAAGGAGGTATGTCTACGTTAAACGCGAAATACAATGTACGCAACTGCTACAGTGTCGTGTTCCGTTCTACATTATCTTTCTACATGTCCTATGAAACACAGTCGCAGGCGCGTCTTCGGTCGCTGTCTTTACATCGAAAAAGTGGGCAAATTCGGTTATCACTTCCATTAAGTATGATGAGAGAGGACAGAGAGGTGATGAGGGCTGTACACCTTCATATTGGTTCCAATAGCATTTGAGCAGCCAAGAGCAGGACACGTGTCCATGGTATCATTTACCCTCATTGATAAGGTACGCACAGCATCAATCTTCGTTCTCAATTACTATGCCTTGCCAATCTAACGCCAAAGTGCGCGTGTGAAACTGGAGATATGAATAAAAATGTGCGGTGTCATCCGAGATCCAAGGCTTCCAAAATATGCCCCGGACTTGTCATTTCTATTTTTTGCAATATTATCATACTTTTATGGAAAATGATAGTCACTTACCGCCGATGCCTCTTCATTTTCGCGCTGGAGCGCGGTGAATTTTGATCTCCCTGAAGCGCGTGTGTGGAGTCTACAATATCGCGCTGGGGAACTCGGCTCCGAATTACGAATCGCACTTTCACCTAAACGCGACAAAGGAAAGAGCACATCTTCCGATGCACTGCGCATTTTGGAGTAATAAAGATATTGTTTCGTCACTTAACCTAGTTCATGTTTGAAAGCTGTACATTACACACTCTTTTCCTTTTCTTCATAAATGTCCATGGGGATAATACGTAGTAAGCATTGCAGCAAAGGCAAAATCAGATTCCTACATCAGGGATTTGACAAAACGACGGGGGATCAAGCCTACACCCATCCTTTCACCACAAAACTGAAATTGTGAATTTATGTAGGATTCTACAAGTCTTCCAACTGTCTAAGCCCATATTTGGGGGCATCATATTTTCCACTTCTCCTTTTCGTTCTCCCAAAGAGTGCAAAATATCTTCATCGCAGCATCGATTTAATTACATTTTTCGAGATTTGGTTGCGTCGTAAAGTTGCGACAGAGTACAGATTCGCAGCAAACCAATAAAAAAAACCTAAACCCCACAAGAATTGGTGGAATTATGACAGTTTTAAGGATCTCTCAAGTTTCATATTTTTTATCAGCATAATCAGGAATGATTGACGTACTCTCGAAGATGTTAGTGGACGATAACGAACTACAATGCCGTTTATTGGACACTCACTGACGGTTTTCATTTGAAGTTTGATAGACAAGTAATGAAAATTAAAATCATCTGCCTCTTTCGGGAACAACGACTTTTTACAACCGTCAGATCACGAAAAGAGTACCGCTGACTTCTGTAACGACAATAAAATTCATTAAAAAGACCAAGCCCCAATACAGGCGACGATTTTGTTTTTCTTTAAATGAATAAATGTGTCATTAGGTATTCAATATTCCGCCCCTTCTACCCATGCGCGTACATGTACTTGAACTCATTTTCCGTGTTTTCTAATAGCCACAAGAGACGTACATCGACTCGTCTTGTCGATACGGTTCATATCAATTTCAATGAGGCATATCTTGAAATGATGATTGACAGAAAAATATTTTATTTTTTACCATATGGTTTACTCCCGCGTCTTTTTTCAACAAAACGCTATGCTTATATTTTTATAATGATATACATGTAGTAATAATAAAAAAGATAATGAATAATAGATAGGCCTAGTAAGAATAATAATAATAATAATAATAATAATAGTACTACCGGCCTTCAATTTTTAAACTATTATTTTAACTTTTACCATATGGTTTACTCATGCGTCTTTTTTCAACAAAACGCTATGCTTAAATTTGTATAATGATATACACTGTACATATAGTAATAATAAAATAGATAATGAATAATAAATAGTAATAATGATAATAATTGTACTACCGGCCTTCATTTTAATAACTATTATTTTAACTTATCAGGTAATAAGATGGCCCGATTTCTGTAACACTACAGAATAAAATGCAATAGAAGTGTAATACAGGAAGATTCTACATGTACTTACTAGTGATTTACCTGTAAGGTACATGCGTGCAACAAATAAAAGGAAACGAAAAAAAACCTATGGCATTGCTCACAGGGTAGATCATTAATCACCTTTTCGTTGTACAGGTATCTTGGGACTCATCCATAAGCCAGCGAAAAAAAAAATTATAAGTATATAAAATATTCCGTATTTTCTACATGTTCAGCCAAAATCGGAAACAGAGAGATTTAAAAAACAAGTATCGTGTGGAAGAGCCAAAGGGTATATGCATTAAATGGGTATTGCAAATGGGTACACACAGCTGTGCATGCCATTAATGGCGGGGTTGACATTAATAATAATATGCTGTGTGGTCCGCTTCACCTTGCGGGAAAATCCTTCAAAAAAAAATCATTTCAGAAACACCGTAATGGAGATTAGACAGGATTTTAAAGAAACAATAATAAAGTATTTCATTACGCGGCTTCAGGCCTATCAGTGCTCATCTCTCAGAAGAAAACCGGTTTAGACATAATTATTTGGTAAGCATAATACATATTTCGACATTAAAAACGGCGTGATGAATTTATTTTCATGAGGGGCGTTGATAGTGGCGAAATAAGGGGCACATACACCGTAGGAGGCATGTCCAAAATGTTTTCAAATGGATTTTCAGTACGAGATAAAAATTTTAAAAAACTATTAAAAAAAAAAATGCTTGCAAATACAGACATTGCATGCATGGACTGAAGAGCGAATGGATTTTAAAAAACCCCACTAGAATCCACAGTACTGCTATCAGTCTAACAATATAATGATCTCTTGAAAGCGTTGGGTAGATTGTTAAAAAAAACACCATACAACATGTATAAGAGCTATTTTTGGCTCTAAAATCCAATGAATGAGTGCTAATGCAACTCGAACACATGCAGTGTGATACCAATTTTGAAAATTATTATCGTCGGAATCTTACTTCACTAGAATTGTTTCATAATATATTCTTCTTCAATATTTAGTAAAAGGCCCCCTCTCACCCCCTCACATTGATTATAGAGACGGGCGAATGAAAGACGTGAAGATACGCACATTGTATTGATTCTCATTATCTTCCAAACATGCAAACATCTGCGCCGCAATTTTCTTATTACAGAAAAATATGACTGTCAGTCAAAGACAGAGGCGTTTTGATGTGAAGAAATTTCCGCACATCAAGACAACTCTAAGCTGCCACTGCACTTTTGCTCTAATAAATAACCATTAAAACAAGGAACGCTTTTTATCACGCTGTTGTCACTCGCTGTGTGTGACTAGTTTTCGAATGTATTTTTTGTTTCCTAATAAGGAGTGTAAAAAATGTTTGTTTTTTAATTGCGAGCTTTCTCATAACTTTGTGACAGGAAATGGGTTGCTCTTGAAAATGTTCATATTTCATATATTTTTAATAAAATATTATGATCTTTCTTGGAGTTGGGACCAAATAATGCTTATCATGCTAAGGTATAGTCCCATACATATGCATACATGTGTATTTTCATGACTTGATCGACATTTATCAGTGTGTAACTGTGTATCAAAATAAAATCTTGTGAAAAATACCCAACATAGCGTTTGTTGGTTTCAAAAAGGTAAACTTGTCAAGAGTATGGGTATGGGTATCTTCCAAGCATTCTCAATATTCCTTGTTTGACCAATTTCTATATTTGGAAACTGGCATAAAATATCACGAAATATTCATGGTGGCCCAGATAGTGATGCATTCTTACATATCCCCCAATTTCAGAACGTTCCGCCAGGAGATATCATCAATAAAACTCGATACAAAAGAAGTCACAATCAACACGAAAAGCTATCAATAATGGCACACACGCTCAATGACCCGCATCCACAAAAACTAAATTCAGATGATGAACGAACCAAACTATATCCCAAATACCCTACAGAAATCTACCTCCATGCATACTGATTTTGATCTGTCCTCCTTTCGCCAACGCTGTCGGAATGATTATTTTTCTTGTAGGCCTGTCCTCATCAGCTCGAGATTGCCAAATAACCCGCTATTTTAACTATCCCGATCGCAAATTATCCAGCTAATTTGCGTCTTCATCAGCCCACAGTTGCAATTAGCGGGATATTTGGTCGAGATAGTCATCTCAAGATATCTTGGGCTAGTTTGCAAACTATCCCGCTATTTGGCAAAATATCCCGCTATTTGTCCGGTGCGTCTTCACCAGCCCGAAGACTCGCACTATGCGCGAACGCTGAGCAAAATATCTCGAGCTAATTTCTCAAGCTCGAGATTCATGAAACTCGAGCTGATGAAGACGATTTGTAACTTCGGGCTTATTTCCCAAATCAGAAATAGCGGGCAATTTGGCAATCTCGAGCCGATGAAGACACACCTGGATATTCTAAATATGTTGCCATATATCGTACAATAGCCTTGGGAAATGATTGTGAAACGTTTGTAGCGATGGCAAAAGTAGACACAATTGTATCTCATGAAAGGAAAATAATCCACTTTACAGCTTATAAAAGGGATGTGTGTTCAAATCGTCCTACGTTGAACCCATCTATAGAAATCGGTGTAAGTTTGCTTCATGGAAGCAAGGGTGACTTATCTTCTTGTTAACTGAATTTCATTCAAGGCATCGATGTTAAATTTAGGGTGATTTATGGTGATCCGATTCTTCAGACTGAATGTTATTATACTGAAAAGAGAGATTCAGTGATATTCAAAAGAAGCATTTCAATAAGATCAATTTGATGATTTTGGAAGACGATAGATGCTGGCAGGGGTGAATCATTCTTATTCTTATCATTTTCTTTTAAATCTGATCTTTTGTGGGTGAGAAAATGTAAAGCCGCGTTGTGATGGTGCATAAGATAAGGCTGTGCATGAGATCGCTCATTATAAGCACCCATTCGCCTAAACCGTGGACTAACTGAGAAAATCATTTGTAAGTGCATCTCGTGGTCATTTTTTAATTGTTATTCAGTGAATAAGTCCAGGGCCTGAATTCTGAAATGTATCCAACTTCCATTAGGCCATTTTGAAAAAAATCTTGTTTAGCGTCCCCGCCCGCTTCCTTTTTGGGGGCCGCCTGCTTTTTTTTCTTTTCCTTTTTTCCAATTTTTGTTTCAATTTTTTTTTAATGAAAAAACATGAAAAACAAACTGCTAAAATGATCTTTTCCTGAAGTTTAAAAAAAAGGAAATGCTGGCGGCCATTTCTTTAAAAGCGGTTTACTACAAAGAGTACATGCTTTTGAGTCCAGTCAAATGCAATCGTAACTTTGTAAATATGACATGTACGTTGTGTATTATACTATTACACACAGAGAGGGGTGACAACTGCAAAATAGTACATACATCTAGGCCTAATAGTGGGCCTATATAAATCCACTTCCAGAGAAAGTCGTGTTACATCAAGTTCGTCTCGTATTTCCCACTCTGTCGGGCACATCAGTGAGGAACATTTCAACATCTACTGCCGACGAATGAAAAGTCTCTTCCTGACTTTTAGCATTTAATTCGGGTGCATTTATTTTTCGCGTGATGAAACGTGATAAGAAGAGCGGAAATCCTGAGCGAGGAATCACCCCCAGAAAAATAACATCGACTGCTTGCTTCACTGAGCATTAAAACAGTGTTTTGCTTTGGCAGTTACAGGCACCCCCACCGTTGTATCCTCTTCTCCTATCTTTTTTTGATTTGTTGAGCTTGATGCTAAATCCGAGGTATCCAGATTGAACAGGTAGAAACCCTTGTCTCACATGGAGCTTAGTATCTAAACCTCCAAGCAATGATAGCGGATTGATACGCAGAGTGGGACAGGGTAGGGTTTACTAAGATGAGAGAGCGTGTTGAGACCTATCAATAGCAACATTCCAGATGAATATATCGTATATTCATTGCCATAATAGATTATTAGATTCTACTTCGTGCACAACACTTCTGACACTTTAATGTTCTCTTATCTAAATAACATTCTGAATACATATACCGTATACACTACTCAGCCTTTATTTGACAGGAGGGGGGGGGGGGCAAATGTTCACAATTGATTATACTACAAAGGTGCAAATGCGACAAATAGCATTTTTCTATTCAATTTCCCCGACGCCCCGTACCCCACCCTCCCCATTTATTTTCATCGTGTTTTCTATTTTGTATTATTATACATAGATTCTGAATAGACTCATTCATTGCACAATGTCCTAAACTCCTAATCCCTATATGGTTAAGAGGACAGGTGATTGGAAAGGGTGGTCCAGTCAAAGGATAGGATGACCACTGCATCTCTTCACTAATTCTCGTCAGATCCAATCTTCAAATTGGTAACAGTGCACTCTTGACCCTAATACCCGACATGAATAAACCCCTCCATACCCTATCACATCACGTTGTACAAGCCGAGAACTGTCACTTTCACTATTAGCCGCAGTGGTTCTACGTCCAAGACTTATGAGGGATATTTTTGCCCTCCGTCCACACGTTGTGATTTGCAATCCCCATTTTGCTCACCATTATCAAGAGTATGCGGCACTGCATTGCACACGAACATACATGTGAAGCCCTGCAGAATGAATGCATGAGCTCCAACTAAAACAATTATGATTGATAACATAATATAGCTAGACCGAAAATACTTCTAGCAGTCTGATTGAAGACTAGATAACCAAGTCGAAGAATCCACTGAGCGCAATTTCATTGATGACTAAGCATGTCGTCATGGCAACAGAATGGTTACTCAAAGATGAAGATGATGAAGAAAGGGGAAGATGTAATACGTGTGGGATTACAGGTTCGTGAGACGCAATATTCCTTTGTCCTTAAGCCTTTGTCTTATTCGGCGTGGTCAAAATATTGATAAACCTCTGACATTTTGAAATTCTTATGAAATCTACTACTTGTACTAGGCCTAAATAAAATGTACCAGTGAATGTTATTGAAGGCACACAGATCTCTCCACGGGAAAAAGGAGCCCATTTTTTTGCATCTTGCTTATTATGATCTAATATACAACTTTGCAAAAACACCTGTATCCCATTTAAAGAGTTATCCCCGATACGTGTAGGGCGTTGTGTGAATACAATCACAGGGGAAGGGGGAGGGGCACTCGACTATAAATACAAGTTGATCAAAATGGTATAGTGATACGACCGAAATAGGTCGTGCCACCTCCCGACGCCCCCTCTTCTCTTTCTCTCTCTCTTTCTCTCTCTTTCTCTCTCTTTCTCTCTCTCTCTCTTCCTCACTTGGTATATATTTGCCACTCGACTGGGGGGGCAAGTGCCCCCGTGGCGGAGCCACGGGAAAGAAACATTTTCGTCATATTCACTTGTTTCTTGATTGATTGCAGATCTCCTTCTCGCATGGCTGTGTTTACAAAACGAGGCATATGGTTGTTCGAGCGTGTGTAACTGTAACATATTTATGAGAGAGAGGGAGAGGGGGAGAGAGAGAAGGGGCGCCCGACAGGTTGTCTAAAATTAATTTGCCAAATCGTGCTCCAGGGTGCAATTCTGAAATTAAAGAGCCCTCTCAAGCTGGACATGAAATTGGAGGAACACAGACGTCCTCCAGATCATCGGCACCTCCAATAAATTCTAACAGGAATTTCAAATTTGAAGGGAGATGCATCCACATCATAACATATTACCAATCTTATTTTAGGAATAGCCATCGGTGAATGTCAAGGGTTTACTTCTTTCATTATGTTTGATATCCTCTTTAGTATACTTTACAAGTTTCTGAGCACAATAGGGTTTCATATATTTGAGAAATAAAAATTCGTTATTTTCATTGTGTGATGTTTTTGTAGATATTAAATCTCTAAAACAGACTGTTGACACGTTTTCTTCTTATTGGTATTTGATAGCACAAAAGCATATCTTAAATTGTTGAAGTATAACATTGAAGATCATATTGTACATTATGATGTAGACGATAAATATATAGTCTCTATCTGTTCACAATACCCGTATATTATCATTATACGCTTTTCCCCTCCCAGGCACAGGTGACACCCAATACTTAATAATAAGTGTTCGAAAAATATTCATGTAAATAATATCAAGAATATCAAGGGTACTTTCCGGATATTTATTGCAATTTTCCCACTTTTCATCGATTTTTGTAGAAGCATGTATAATATGGAGGACCCTTCAATTTTCAAAAGATGTACTTGAATTAAAGACAAGTACTTGCCAAAAGCAACATAATAATTTCTCACTTCAGATTACAATTGCATGGCTCCTCATAATCGGGACATGTCATACATGACACCAACACGCACCAGTAAGTCTAAGTCTACCTCTGCATCTCGATTATTTTATGCGATGATTTAGCATTATGTAACATTGTAACACGATACAGAAGCCTATTTCCACGCTGTCAAGTACAAGAATATAAATGACCAGCAGAATCTCCATGATCTGGGAAATACGACTATGTTTCGAACCTTGTTTAGCAGTTGCAATGCCTGCCCCTAAACTGAAAAATGACCATGCAAGTCTGTTCTAGAGGAGTGTGTTCATGTGATTAATTCATTAACTGCGATTTCAGTGCTCTTGTGAAATACATTGGCTTACCGCCCCCACAGGCTTGTAAGGTAAACAGAACACTATACGTTTAAACTACCCATGACTTACAAAACGCAACCTCTGCAGTATTGCATATTCGCTTACTTTAGATGTGTCGTATACAGTCATAATCACGTACAGTAGTACTTGTATACATGTATACGGAATCGTCATCCTTTAAAATGTGTAGGTTCACCGTTCACCTATTCGTAGTAGGTCCATGGTTCACCACAGTCCGTCCATAAAATGAACTTCAAAACCACAACAAAATAGTGACGTCATAATACTTGACCTCTGACTGAGTCTCCATAATAGTATACAGTGGAGTGATCATTGTCGTCGCAGGTTATAGACACACATTCGTACCCCTCGCTTCGTCATGTCATGGTGCCCATAGTCAACATACTCATCACCGAGAGGTCACGACCTCGGTTGACAAAAAGCCTCTATCATCCCGAGGGTTGTACGCCAAGAGTTCCTGCGACATTTGCTCCGCGGTGATTCCCTGCACTAACCGAATTCATATAAGCTCAGGGATTCCTGGTTTCGTCTAATAATCCTGGCTGAATTCTGAAAAGATACTTGACATGTTGTAGTTCTATATGATTGCGATGTACAAAATGAAGCCCGAGAAGCCTGAAATGTCCATGGGGTGGTGCCAGAGCCTCAGATCAGGCTATGGCCTGGAATCTGGCATCTCTGTATTAAAGCGTAAGTTCAACTTCAACCCTGAACAATACATCATATACCTTACCCTATAAACCTCACATTTCCCAAACCTAACCCTAACCTAAAACCAAACTGCAGCTCCAACCCTAACTCTACATTTTGACACCCCAAAAAAGGATCCCACAGCAATTGCAGCCGGAAGATCATTCCATCATTTTTCGCGTCTCAATCTACGCGGGTCATCGTGGGATGACAAGAAACCCCGGAGACAACACCGCTGGTATCTGGTTACTCCAAAACCCTGCCTGCTTGGTGTATAGTTCATCCGGAGAAATGCACGGTTCATCCATGATGAGCACAACAACGGATGATGAACAATGGAATTATTCAGTGGTTGTGTGCAGGCATTCCCGTGTGGTGCATAAATGATGACCTTCCCATCACTTTCTATTATGATGACTCTACCAACCAAGGAGGGACACATCCATGACTGGAAAGTCATTTTGCGAGTGTAGACGGCGGGGAATTGAACTTTCTCTTTCCCCCTTTTACTTGAAAATCATAATTGCTTGAATATCGAATGACAGAATCCATCTCATTTTCAGTACGGGGCTGGAAATCAATAAACGAGGCAAACAAATTAATCCTTTGTCCTTCTGTGTGCAGAATGAAAAGTTTGGTAAACCCGATTGTTTCTGCTTTTATGATTTGAAAATAAATAATAAAAATAGAAGAGAAGAGGGCTCGAAGCATGCCGACGTTCAATTCATATTTTCTTGAATAAAAAAAACACATGTAGGCCTAAATTAAAATATAATATAATCTCACTACTATACAAACATGATGCATCAATATTCGTATATAATATTCAAGAAATTGATCAAATACCAAGAACGAAGCTTGGTTACCAAGGAACTTCTAGATTTCATACAGTTTGGTTGACCTCACTGAAGGGTCAAACTCACCCCCCCCCCTTCTCTTCCTCTCAATGGCGCCAGCTCGTGATTGATTATATTGCATACAATCTCCTTTCTGTGTAAGGGGGGTTCTTTTCGCAGAGATACGTGTATGTCATTCAAAATAGACCTACATCGATCCGAAGTTCACTTTCCAGGGGTTCATTCAATTCAGGCAGAGTTTCACATGTACATGTACATGTAGGCCTGGAGTAGTTAGTCTGTAAAAGATCTCATCCATTATAAAATTACGCCACACACATTTTTTTTTTAATGAAAATACTTTGATTAAAAGTTGGAAAACATGCAAAATGTGTATACCATCATATATAAAATCATACACCAATAGTTCCCCCCCCCCCTACATGCCCATCTACACGCTTACGCCACTATTCATGTCCATATACTCATGCACTTGAAGTTGAACAAATAGGCTATTTTCGTACTAATGTGTTCAAATTTGATGCACAAATCTGTAAGTGCCTCGTTACAAATGATTTCATTCACCTGTTACGAATAATTATATTTCAATGGTCAGAATGCGAATTTCATATATTATTACGTCTTGTTAGAGAGGACAAGCAGTAATTTTTGTCCTACCTAGCAACAATCAATGTGTGCAATTCGCATTCTGCACTATTGAAATGCAATTACATGTATTCATAACAGGTAAATTAAATAATTTGTGACATGACACTTTACGAAGATTTATGCATTAAATATGATTACATAACGAAAATGGTCTTTTAAATCATTACATGTATGTTCATAATGATGTTGATGGAATTATGAAGTTAATTGGCGAAAAAAGGTGTGCATATTAAATGCGTAAAAAGAGGTAAGAACACAATGTTGGGTAGTCATTTTCGTCGTCATTCAGAATGTAGCAATGTTATGTGGGCATATTATTTCATGCTTATAAAATATGAAATCATCATACAACTAGGGGTTCAGGAAGGGTGCACTGATCGCTCTACGTGCCCCCTTTACACTGCCTTGTATGTTCAATCACACGCCGAACGCGCATGTATTATGCACACATAAAAGGAGGACCGCTAAACCTATTCATAATGACCCCCGGACTGACAAAGCCCACACGCTCAATGGGGCCTGACCAAATTTGCATAAGCAACCATGAATAAACGATTTGAAATGGGTAATCACTGTCCTTCACATCAAATAATTTGGGGTTAACTTTTTATGGGCTGGTCTCTGGAGCTCTTGGAGGATCATTGATTGGGAACAGGATCTCAATGAATATGGAATGATCATTAAACAGCATGTTTGCACCTCACATAAAACCATTCATTTCGTGCACTTATTATCCTAAACCAGCCTTCAAGCGGCGACATGAAATACGGCCTGAATCTGTGAATATTAACGTATCAATAATTATTGTATGACCCATGTCATGTAGTGTTTGGGGGAGACGGGGCGTGAGCCAAGCTTTACAGCTCGTTTTGAAGAATGAATTAAGCAGTTAACCATTTTAATATTGGCAAATGTTCTCATTTTACCATGTCTACTGTCTGTCTGATGGATAGCATCAATTTAATCTATATATCACACAGTCGTTGCAATAAAAAGTCCATATAAATGATTCTTCAGTCACATTTAATAGTTACCCCCGTCATGTGATGCATGTGCTAAGCAAAGTCCATGGATGTCATTAGTCACGAGTGGCAATTTAGAGAAATTTCATTTCGAAATTTTCGATAATAGATTTTCATAAGCATGTAAACATATTCCATGTATGATGTTTGATTGAAGCAAAGATATTAGTACATGCATGATTCATTAGTGAGTGCAGGCACAACAGTCCCCTAGGCATCACTGTGACAAACCCTTCAATTTTTCTACTAATAGGTACTACATATTCCATGTCAAAGATGTTATTGTTGTATATTATCATCACCCATGTTTTAATTTTTTTTAATTGCCCCCCCCCCCCCCCGCCCCCCTCTGCAAAAACCTAGACCCGCCTCTGACCAGAGTTATGGTGGGGTAGAAATAGAAATAGTACAAGCATTTTAGTAGTGCTCAGTATTTAAAAAAATAAGCTTCGAATGTGCAAATATAGTAGTAGTTGTAGAAGTAGTAAGCACTGTAATACTAGTAATACATCAGCAGTAGTAGTAGAAGTAGTATTAGTAGCATTTAGAAGTCATTTAGTGGTAGTCATAATGTGTAAGATAGATAGTAAAAGATGTACTTGTACCACTTTCTCAATGAACACAAATACAAATACACATGTTCCATGTATATTTACATAATTCAAGTTATTTCATTCTGTTGAACAATATGTACCACTTTTAAACATTAAAAAAAAGTCTGAACATCAATTATAAATCATAAATAACAGAATATCCTGAAACTTTGGTTAAAAAATCATGATATACTGTATTATCCACTGCTCTATATAACATTAACATAATGTTTCAGCTAACAGTAAGCTAAGCTTGGCTGAAAGTAAAAGTTTTTCTGCCCTTCCCCCTTTTTACTATCAACCTAATCCAAGCATTTGCCAAGTAAACATGAACTGAATAAAAGCTGATCTCATTTTTCCATCTCAATGCATGTATAAAAAAAAATGTTATATTTCAAATTCAATAGCCTACATGATTATTATACCCGATGATTCAGAATGACCGTGCCGATAGCTATGTGTGATACATGTACACTATGCGCGGGTACATATCTGTGCAGTGTTGCTCTCTCAATCTAATCATTTTACTCCCAGTTTGAAGTTGCAACATCCATCCACACACAAAATTACATGATGCAGATTCCTCCGGTGGAAATCAAGGAACTTACCTGTCTCCACATTTTGATTCGTTGAGACCGTCCCAGACACTAGGACCAGTGTTACAAGAACGTGAAGTGGCACCAAATAACCCATTTTGAGTTTCACAGTTTGACGTCGAGTAAAATGTCTGTGAATTCAATCCTATTCCGTCTTACAACGTCTGTGGAAAATGACTGACCCAGTTTCCTACACAGGAACTCCGTGATGTACTAACTCCGATGCCGTACGGCTGCTACGGTGCGGGGAAAAGCGATTTCAAGATGTGGAGCTAACAACCCAAGTTCCGTCGGTTTTCGAAGTTGAGGCGCTCAGTCACAACTCCGTAAAACGTGAAAAATGAAAGAATCTTTACCATGCAAGCCGTATCAATGTTTATTATACATTATCCTGTACGTATTCCTGGAATTTGCAGCTTGGAATAAGATACGAGATGGGCGAAAAGGCAAAAATACATCAATGCTTGGCAAATCACAGCAAACCGTTCGATAGCCCCTACACAGTTTTCTCGTAGAATCTTCGCTACATATGCATTGTATATGCATGCACAACAGAGCTGATGCGAAGGCGACGACTTCAGTACGGCGCGTACGTACGGGTACGGTGGTGCACCTGGCGCCGGAGCTTGCATCGACTGAAGTGTTTATATCCGTATATTTTTGCTGACCAGATATTTGTAGCTCCTGAAAGTGTAAAAATCCGTAGTTGAGATTTCACTGTATGCTATAAATGAGAAAATGCATGTACCAGAAAGGTTGAAAATGGCCAGATTTGATGATACTTCGCTCAAATTTTCCTTACACCGGGCCGCCACAGCAGAACAATTGCTGTGTGTGCAATGTGTGTGTATATTGGAGTGTAGTATAGTGCGAGCGAGATCACTGATGCGGTTTCGTACACAATGTGACAATGTGGGGCTCCATTGAGTAACGCACACCTACACACACACACACGAAGTCATTTGTTTACATTCCCCCTCAAAAAATGCATATCTCACGGTTCACAAAGGAGATGCATAGCATTGTGATATATACTTCTGAACTACAGATATTCCATAAACATATTGCTTGTGCTGGGGCAGAAATAGGGAATACTTTCTGATCAGATTATAACAAGTACCAGCTAACTGTGTAATAGCATAGGCTACTTTAAGTATGTAATAAAATATAATTACTAAAACATGATTAAACTCAAGGCCAAAAGAGGGGACAGAGAGCTATAACATAACATTCAAGAAAACGCCTAAACCAAGAAAACAAAGTGTAAATATAATATAACAGTGTAATGTTATTTCTACAGAAGCGCAGCCGATATACTGTTTTTATACATGTATATCTTCATTCAAGCTGATCTATTCCAATTCCTGAACGTTCGCGGTTCTTTTCGGCTCCTTTATGATCCGCAACTAGGCTGAACGCCTCTATTGTTTTGGAGTGTCAATCATGCCTGTCCATCAGGCTAGCGGAGCCCCGGGATCTCGCCTCGACTCTGTATATACATGGAGCTAAAAGTCTTTTAGCTCCATGGTATATACTACGCAGCTCTTCGACAACCGTGGAATCATTAGTGATAATGCTTGTTTGTGTTGCTCATCTCCGTTCAAGCTATGTTTTGTATTATTTGACATGACTGACTGACTGACAGACTGACTTGACTTTATCAAAATTTTGAGCATTACGATCTAGGCTTGTAAAATAAACAAGGAGATACCCGAAGGAGATACTAGCTCCAATACCTCGTTGAACTTCTCGACGAAAATTCCTAAATTGTTTTTGTTTAAAGGTATAGACCAGTTCTGGTCATGCGATTGCATTGTGAAAGAAACGTTGTGGAATCGATCAGAAAAGGTTGATCATATATATATCTAGCATATACGTATTGGTGTGTACTGCAAGGTTCTGGAATCATCAAAATTATAAGAAATTTGGCCCAGTCTTGGTAAAGTTACAAGCACTGTCAGTGGCCACTGTACACAGAAAGATGTATATGGGACTATATACGCGATCGCGATATCTATCCGGTCCAGATCGATATGATAATTTACCAAATATATAAATTAGTAGGCGATTTCCCGGCAAAATTTGTATCATCACGTATTAGTCAAAACATATTCTTTCACATGATTGGTAATAAGAGCTTCCATTTCATTTTTTGACAGGGGGACGTTTCCAAAACTGGTCTATACCTTTAACTATCTACAACTCTTACCAATAGGCTGGTGCATAGCCATTGGAGGGGTGAGGGTCAGTTTCCCCCCTCAAAACGCCAAACGATTTGTTTAAGGGAGAGGAAAGCAAACGAAGAGGAAAGGCAGAAGGAAGGAAAGAAAGACCAAAATCCTTTTCATAACTAGCGTTTCAAAAAGATAAGAAAGAGTTGTTGAATAAGGAAAGTGAGGACAATGTGGAATTTGAATTTCTTCTTATGAACTTTTAATTTCTAATTTGTTTTTTTGCGCGCGAATTTGATCTCTAGAATCATTTCGTTTAAACAACTTGGTCGTGTGTACATTGTACAATATTGAGAAGAATCAATGCAGTGTGCCCAGAGTCTTTTACACTCTAAAAACTGAAATGTTAAATCACCATTTAAAAGGGCCGAGGAGTGACCACTCTTTCAAAATGGTAGATTAACACTTTGATCATGCTGGATCCAACACCATAAAGGTTGAATCCAGCATGAAAGTTACAATCTGACATTTTGAAAGAGTGGTCACTCCTCGGCCCTTTTAAATGGTGATTTAACATTTCAGTTTTTAGAGTGTAGAATGTAGACTACTTTTAAGTAACAGGCCTATATGACTACAAATTGTTGTACGAAACATGAGTCATCAAAGAATCGTTAAAAAACGCAGAAAATCCTATTTGTTCATAATTATACAGCAATTAGCTGCATTTCGGAACAAAGCAAATCCGCAACTTTTTTTTCTTCACAAGGCCAAGTGTATCAACAGACTGGCGACAGGAACACCCCCCCCCCCACTCCCCCTCCACACACACTTTGTCCCTTATCCAAAGAATTGCTTAACTTTTATGCCATTTGGTCAAATATTATTCAAGGGGCATAACCTTTTTTAAAATCCCCTCAAGAAGTAATTAATTTCTTTCACAAGTTATTGATTGATTGATTGATTTTATTCGCCAAGCCTCCAACCTACAACAATATAAAATAACAACAGATCAAAATTAAGTCAGCTTGAACAGGATATAACCCACGAAATCTCGAGAGCTTATTTCAAGTGGGGTCACACCATACAAAATTAAAAAGTTAAAATCGTATTATTTACAGACATATGAGAAAAAACTTATTGGGTGGTAATCCAATAGCGCGTACTAGGTTAAGCCTGGCTTAACTTAGTCCACACTTTTATGGAGTGCCTGTTTCCAACTCATTTACCCTGTAATCCTACAATGAAAAGTGTCCAAAAAATTAATTTTGCAATGAACTGGGAAGAAAAAGATAATATGATTATGATCTGAATTTCAATAAAGTCCTTGGTAGATTATCTTCGTGAATATTGAAGGAGGAAGATGAAACCTAACATTCCATAGAAGTGTGAACTAAAATTCTTGTTTAGTCTGGACTTAGTCCCGGCTTAACTTATAAGAATACTACCCATTAAAGATAATCATGATGATAATAATAATAACAACATTAAAATAATAATGATAGAAATGATAATACGTACAAGAAGAAGAAGAAGATAACGAAAAGAAGAAGAAGAAAAGGAAGAAGAAGAAAAAGAAGAAGGAGAAGAAGAAAAGAGGAGGAGGAGGAGGAGGAGGAGGAAGAGAAAGAAGAGGAAAATAATGATGAATATGTTGAATTTCTAAAACGTAAAAAAAGTATATACAAAATTAAAAAGTATGAACCGTGGCAGAGAAAAGAAAAGTGTTCTGTATTTAGGCTATTTCAATCATATAACATGTCATTCGCTTCTCTCCTCTGACTCTCAAGTGATAGGTATTCCTTTAATTTCCTCTTAAAATGAGCAAAGTTTTCTATTTCCTTTATATATCATTAAAGAAAGGGAATTCCAATGTTTTATGGAATGTAATAAAACGAATTTCAAATACTATACCTACTCTTTCTGGTAAGTTAAAGTTGAATCGGCTATTTCTTGTATTATAATCATGTAAGTCAGTAACAAGATCGAAGTTGGATCGAATATAATGACTCGACCTAGTATGATATATTTTATGCACGTGATGCAACACGAGTTGTTTTTATCTTTGGTTGACTTCAATAAAACCAGCTTTAGAAAGTTCGCTGTAGCCAACATGAGTTCTTGGACCAGAACAGTTGATGAATCTCACCATTTTGTTCTGTATAATTTTCAACTTCTTTTGATTTGACTTGTTTATGTTACTATACCATGCAGGGTTAGCATAATCAAACAAACATTGAATGAGAGCATAATAGAGTATACGACAACTTTGATATCTGTACAAACATTTCAGACGAGAAATTGCTTTTTTTTACAACTGATTCTATATTCCACGCCTTTCCTCCAGCTTCTTCTTTTCCAACATGTTATTTCAATATTCATTCGTATACAAAAGGGAATGGACGGATTTTCCCGAAGAATTAACTGCTGTATCTTGTACGATCACTTATTCGGATATCTGAAAAGTATGCAGAATCGGATCAGTGTTTTCTGTTGTGCGGATCGGAGAGGAGGTTCACAAAAAGGATAATCTTTTCCCGAACAATAGATGGCGCTAAGCAGAAAGTCGTTTAGCGTCATATTGTTACTCTGTGGTACGTAAATGACTTTATGTTTGTTTGTTTATTGTTGTTGTTTTTTCTTCAAATGTGTGTTTATCTTGTTTTCTAAAACAATACTCACAGTGGCCTATCCATTTTAAAGTCTTTCCGTTGGAATATATTTTTATAGGAGGACACCTAGACATAATATATCACCAACAATTATTTGATTTGAGAAAAGGTACAGGGGAATTATTATCTAAGGTACTATCAACTGCATGAATTACCAAACATGCCAAAGGAAATAGGCCTACTCCATGTCATTGGTGATTCAAAATTGTATGTCTGATGTAAACTCGCATTTTTAGTGTTTGGACTTTTTGACGAGATTGAATAAAACCTAATTTGAATTGAATTGAATACGCAGATTCATATTAACTTTCTCATTCTTTGACTTTTCTGTAACCTATATCTGTTTAGCTAAGAGTCTTTAATCGAGTTAGATCTCTCCTGGATGTTATTGCCTTCCGAGTCACAGATCCTGAAATAAGCGCATATTATTTTTGCTATACCGCATGTCGCATCGTTAACAATTTTTTTTTACAGAAAAACAATCAAATAGATCTAGGACTAGGTCTATGCCGGAGAAGAAACAAAAATATTAACTCGATAATCTTTACTCAGTCACATGAGGTTAATTTAAACATACTCTGCGATTCGTTTGAAAGAACTCAACGCTGCGAAATGGGCTTTGCTGATTGTCAGTGCATGGATAACTGATTTTCTGAAAAATTGAATTACTTCGGGCTGAAAAAATGCACATTCTCAGTTTCCCGAAGGAAATTAAAAACGAAACATGATAATGCTGATCGAGTTCTAACATAATTGAAAAAGGTAATTTCGGGATGGGCTGATGTCCTCAAAAAAGGTTTTTAAACTCTTTCTCTTGGGGCAACCTTACCCTCAAATTCCCCTGATAAGGCTGCAACATGCATGAATCCTTGTATTTAGTCTAATGATATATCTTGCTAGTTCCATGACGGAGTAGCTTTAAAATATCACGAGTAGATAAAAGTAGTTAGTAATGGTGTCAACGTATAACAAGGGTTGCCTCAATTGTTGCCTGTTTGCTGAATATCAGAAAGTTGATATTTGGGCAAAGGAGAACCCAGTCAGCCCAGCCCCCCCCCCCCTCCATTTGTGCCGGTGGTTTCACGATGTTTTATTTCCAGGATTTACATAGGTATGATTATATTTCTTTTTCATTGTTAATAGAAAATAGATTAAGCAATCATTACATGTATTCCTTGTGAGTTGTCGAGGAGTAGAAACGAGAAATCGTATTACCATAGCGCTTAGGCCTACTTTTATACGACGCATAACGATGCTTACATTATACAGAAACGTATTAGTTAAAGGGATAGTTGAGTTCTTGTATATGGTCGCAAATGCCTTCAAAGTGCATGGTTATTGCTCTTATTCTTATTTATGACATTTTAAGTGCCCTTTTAGAACCTAAAATTGCAATGAAGGTAATGCTAGACCCCAAAATGTATGAATTTAGATTTAATACGATCATACCAATTTAGCTTCACTTTCAAAAATTACGGTGACCATTAATTAATTAATTGATTATTAATAATAACACAACACGGGCCGACTGGTTGTGCGTATTATAACCACACGAAAAAGCAAACATAAAGCCAATATTGGCATTGGCTAGAATAAAACGTATAAGGCGCTTCTCGTTTTTCGACGGCTGGTTCAAAATTACCGAATATTATTTTGTGGGGTTGTGGGGCACTATTAGAAATGGTTATATTTATGGATATTTCAGCCGTCTCTGAACCGATTTTGATCAAACAAAGATGATTTTGTCATTTAAATTGTATATTCTTTCAAATTTGACACTCAGTTTTTCATTATCTCACAAAAAATTATTTTGTGTAGCACCCTCTGCAACAAAACTCAACTGTCCCTTTAAAGGCATCGGTTAACAATGTTAAATCTGAGATGCACGGCCCTACGTGTTATCAGTGTCTGTGTCTGTGATATGGTGTAATATTGAAGCCCTAAAAAATCGCGCTTCAAAATGATCAAGAAGTGCCTCAAAAAAGTAAAAATCTCTGAGTGACCGGTTTTACCATACTCGTTTTCCCCAATAGACTGTAGTGTTATGAAAACCGTTAGGAAAACGCAAAATTTGGTTTCGATTTCCAATCATAAATATCTTGATAATCAGACGGACGATTGGCTTGTAAAGGTCATAGGGTTCCTGACTGACCTTAAAGTTTATAATTATCATTGCAGCATGAGCTAAATCAAGGATTTTGTTTCAGAATCTGAGACAAAGTTACCGGTTCCCTTTAAAGGTACTATGTCCCATTTGCAGGCCAAAAAAATGAAAAGGTTAAATTCCAACGGCATTTGAAAGACAATACTAATTTAGAACTTCCCTAAAAAAGGGGGCTTGAAAATGTCTTTAAGTGGGAAAATAACGACTATTAGTTGTCGAATCGACTTAGGAGCTATAGAGCCAGTAAGTAATAGTCTGATTTTTCAGACCATTGTACCGAATGGTCGTACGTTATGCTGCGCAAAGATTCAATCAGTTTAATTTTGGCCATTACAAGAAGTGGGTTATTGATGTAGACAAATGCTCATGTACCCTTTACAGCTCATTTTATGTATGTTATTACCAAAGATGAAAAAGCCAGTCAGTCACTCAATAGTGTCTGACAGTGAAGTCTAGCAAGTAAACGGGTTTCCTTGCATAATTTGAATATTAGGACACTGCTAACGTTTAAAATTCACAGATAGGACATACATGACATATTCATAATTCCTGCAAAGTTCTACAGAATTTGATGTTGGCTGCAAAAGGGACATAGTATCTTTAACAACTAAATTATTCCTACCACTTGTAAATTTTATGGGTTTTTTTCGTAACCCAAGAATGAAATGTGGATCGGTTGAATACTTTTCGATATAAGCTTTAATATGTCACATTCTCAAGAAACACTGATCTGGACAAATCAATTTTTCCCACACTTAAACAAATACCAAACTTTGTATATATTTTGTGCAATGTGGTATTCACGCAGTGTTCTGGATTCCGTGCGGTTTACAGGCGTTTAAAGGCAGATAGCCGACTTTACAAAAAAAAAAAAAGCTTTTCAAATTTTAGTCAGCAGTCCGTGGAATGTCTGTATATATCATTACAAGAATGGTTTCCATAAATGTAAAATGACAAGCAAGTGGCATGATGGAGTAAGGATACTCACAAAAGCATTTAGCATTTTATAGAATATGATAGTCATGCATGAGCCGGTCTCACTGACCTGGACTTTTATTCATTGACACAAAAGTGCTGTGCAACAAATTTTGTAATTGATTGTACTTCGAAGTAGTAGAGTCAGTGTAATGAGTTAAAATGGTGGAAGAGGGGGTCATCTACCTTGTTAGCCTTAGCCCCTACCTTTCTTCTTTGTTGTGATCTTGGTACGTTACTACTGTTTTAAAATATTCTTTGTCACCATTAATATCATCATCTTCTTCTTCCTCCTCCTCCTCCTCCTCCTCCTCCTCCTCCTCCTCCTCCTGCTCATCATCATCATCATCATCATCATCATCATCATCATCACCATCACCATCACCATTATTTTCCTTTGCCTTTGGTCGTTGGGGCACCACTCATCATGCTAATAACATTTTGACGATTTCCTGCTTTCTCATTCAGTCTTTTGCCCCCGTTTAGGAACTACCAAGATATGCACATCTTTTTAAAATTAAATTCGCTTTGCCATAAAAACTAAAGATTCGGTGGCATGTTTCATGGCCGTAGATATAATTGGGTTCTAAAAGCTCCTGGGGGTGTTTCACAAAGACTAAGATCTACTTTAAGTTGGACTTAAATATGGCAGGCCATTTATGCCACTGGTTGCTCTCACCATTACGATCTTTAGATAATATTTTTTCCTTCGATAATGAACTATCAAAAAATGTAAATTCTGTAGATTTGTGACCATGATTATTTTGTACGTCCCTTGAGAGACCAATGCCAGTAAATGGTAAGAGAAATCAGTGGCATGAGTGGCCTGCCATAGTTAAGTCCAACTTAAAGTCGATCTTAGTCTTTGTGAAACACCCCCTGCCCCATTTTTCCTCCTTATGTGACGAGGGCTCAGAAATATCAGTGGTGTTGACTCGATTGCCACACCAGAAACTCCATCGTCTGCTCCGTACAGTTTTTTTTTGTCTGTCTGTTTGGTCTGTTTGTTTGTTTGTTTCCTCGTGTAATCATGGTATTCCTGTAAATCATGGAACACACCGTTGCTTATGTTGGTACAATATAAACGAATAATAAATATGTTGCACAACTCTTAAGAGACATATCCAATCTTTAATACTCTCGATTTTGAACCTTGGTACCAATAAACTTCATCTACTCATAAGCACACTGTGACAATAATCTGGCCCAACATCACCATGCTGACAAAAAAATTCTCCAAAGCCACGCGCACAATATTCACCTGTATATGATCGAGTGCCCCTGCCTTTCACAGTTCAGTGACCAGGTAAAATTACCGGAGGACCTGCACAACGCCCTTCCCATGTTTTTGTGTATCACATTTAGTTGCTGGTAATACATAAGGTATTGATATTACTAGTTCCTCTGATCGGGCAGTAATCGAATTATTTTGTCACATCATGTCGGAAAAGCATCTCAAGAAAGGTAAGCTAAAAGCCACTTTTTTACTCATGATAATTGTACAAGTTAATTCATAATAATTCACAGTTCTAAAACTTTAAAAATGTAAACTTTCAAGTGTTTTATTGGCTGTTAATCTGCTGCACACGCTCCGTATCTGGACAACTATATACTCTCGGACTATCAGCCCTGCCAAATTCCCCGGAATCTTGGACCGGACTACCAATCGGGAAACTACTATCCCAGACAAACTAACTCAGAATACCAACCGGAAAAAACCTACCCCAGAAAATTCCCGAAACGAGTATTCCCACCATACCTCCCGGTCGTACAGGTGAAGGGGTAAAGGGGTAGGGTATTAGTCCAAATGTAGTTTTTCTAGGGGTATATAGGTGTCTGGGGTAGCTAAAAGAGGGGGTTTTTCCTTTAAAAATATGGAATAAAACGATGCATTTGAATATACATGTATATGCAGGAGAGGTTCTACATGAAGTCTGCACTAAAATATATAGCTATATATATTTTTTTTTTTTTTTGGGGCTTTGCGGTTTGGGGGCTTATGAGTTCTTTTTTAATTTTGATTTTCTACATGTGCCTCTCGGAAATTTTGGGGCTTGAAGAAACTTGGGAGGAGGTCGGGGGCTAAAAGGATATTAGCCCAGTCCTGATAGTTTTTTTTTCAAATAATCATATCAATTAGATATGATTATTTACGTCTGGGGACCGACCTTTAACGTCACAATTCGAAAGACGTGACTCAGTTTCGAACCTAGGTTCGATCAAAATTAGTTTGTAGGCGAAGACAGAGAGCTGGCCGCGGACATTTCCGCTAGACCAACTGACATCTCCCAGTATCTAATTTGCCTAATCAAAGGCGTTGATGGGACTGCAAACAAAAATGAATATGCCGTCCATGATTCACCTGGGAAAGACTGATGATATTCTTTTGATGTGAAACCTTGTTTTAGGTGATGAAAATCCACCAGTAAGGAAGGATGTACTCCGTCTCTACAGCATGATGTTCTGCCCCTATGCGGAACGTCTTTACCTCATCCTCGCTGCTAAGGGCATCAAGTAAGAATTGAGATTCCTTACTTTTTAACTAAAATTGGTGAAAAGAACATTAGTTTCATTGTGGTAAAATGATAGTGGAACGACTATTCAAAGTTGAATTGTTAATGTGGCTGTTAAATCGTTGTTTAATTAGTTGGAAATCACCAACTTATATTGGATGATGAGTTCTGGTAACTGGGTAATGACAAAATACATTGGAAAGCCTCTCCACTAAAGACTTGTAGATCTACATGTAGGCCTACGTGTTTAAGACCGTGTCTTGCTTGCATTTCTATGTCTTGTTGTAGTTACGAAGTGGTCAACTGCAACATGGTGGACAAACCAGAATTTCTTCTGGAACGGTATCCCACTGGACGGATCCCCGTCCTCGAATACCAAGGCCACATCGTCCCCGATCCCGATGCCCTCATCATCACCGATCTCATTGAGGACCTCTTTCCTGAGAAACCCCTTGCAGCTAAGGATCCTTACCAGAAGGCGGCCGATCGAGTCGTAGTCGCCAAATTCGATCAAGTACGTACGCCGATAATCAGTCATTCATTTTTCACCAGTGGCGTAGCGTTTGTCCTCCGATTAGGGGGAGGGGGTACTGATGTTAGGGACTCGGGGCCTTTCTAGCTGTCGAGGCTGTCGAGTGAGGGGAAGGTGTGAGAGAAAGTCACACTTTTTCACACTGCCGTCCCTTCTCTCTCTTTCTCTCTCTCTCTCTCTCTCTCTCTTCAAGTGCCCCCATTTCCCCCTTCCCCGAACCTACGCCTTTATGTCTCACCAATGTCATTATGTTGGGAAATGTGTCAATGTATGTTTAAAGGAACTTACAGATATTCTATGAAATATCGATTCTGACTTATATTACACTTTACATTTTATTCTTGTTTATTACTATAGGGAGTGTCTTGAAACCGCCCTTTGTAATACCGGTGATTTATAGCTAAATCATGAATTCCTAGGTTATCACAAAACTTAAAGTTATAAGCTTGGCCATTAATTTGTCAATTTAAGACTGATCTGGGAATTTAAAGGAATGTGAAGTGTCTGATTATGTGGGGGATTCATTTATCTGGAGGGAAAATTTGTCATAAAAACGAAGAAACACACTTAATGTTCATAGGCAAAATTATGTTAGTTTGTTGATGTTGATGCTATTATGTTTTTGTTTAGTTGATATCGTTTTATTTACCCTATTGTCTGTCTCTCAATCTCTTTACCTTTCCAACAGGTGAAAGCCAAGTTCTACGCGGTAAATCGAAATAAAGGCAACATTGACGTTGAAAATGAACTAAAGACGGCACTGATTGGGTTCCAAGAAGAACTACGAGCAAGAAAGACTCCTTTCTTCGGAGGTAGGTTCCCTCTTCTATAGTATTCTTTTTATGCTCTGTAGAAGGGACATTGAAGTTGAAATTCAAATGTTATGTATTACAATGCCATTAACCTTTGCTACATTCACATACTGCATTAAAAAATAAAAGCATTACAAAAAAATACAAATAGGCTGATATAAATAATTCATTACATGAAGGTCGTAGGACCCCGTGGAAGATCGGTGGCATTATGTAACCATGGTAAATGCCATTGAAAAGGGCTTTTCGCCACATTTACAGTTTGATAGGCCTAATACTTTTAAAATATTATTATGAAAATCAAAACACACGAACAAACATAAAACTTGTCAGAGTGCAATGACCACAATGATATAAGAAAAATATGGATATATGAAGAAGAAAAACAGTAGAATGAATGAATAAGAATGGCATGAGTGGAAGATATAGATGGAAATTGAAATTAGAAAATGAGAATAACATAAAAAGAGAGGAAGGTGGAAATAGTCTAATTATTTAATTCCTCTTCAGGTGAGGAGTGTGGCCTGGTCGACTACATGATCTGGCCGTGGATGTATCGCTTCGCAACCATGCACGCCCCCGTGTTCGATGCGGCGGTCGATCTCAAGGCGTGGGCCGAACGAATGAACGCCGTGCCCGCTGTCAAGGCCTGTCCTGCTCCCGCGAGCGACATGATCGAGTTTTATAAGGGCTGGTTTGTTGCTAACACAGCAGACCTATACAAATAATAATCCGCTACTATAGTAATATTGTATTGCAATTTTGTCTGAGAATTCACGGTTGAAAAACGAATGGGGCATCATTATGTATTTGTTTGTTTCCCCCCTAAATCAGCCACTGCCCTCCGCCCCCCCCCCCAACAAAAATGGTAACAGTAATTATTTCATCATAAAATTGTATTTTTTGTAATTTGAACTCATTTCATTACCAAAATGCAAGAGATGAATGTATGTGTGTGACAACCCCCTCCCCTCTCCATTTCAAATTCTGTAGCAAATTTAGGCTTATCGCGCCTTGTTGGTAGGTTCAGACTGAGTCCCCCAACTGTGTACCCCCATTAACATTGGTCCTTCGACATCCCTAAAATTAAGAGCCAATTGTATGCGTTATCAACGATCATGCTGTCATCACGGTGTCTCTTGATACGGCCAAGGCAATTTCCTTATTTCCCATTGTTGTCTAGTCGGTCCCTCTTTATGCATTCCGTCCATACGAAAATAAAACTTGGCGTTCGATATTCCTTGTTTTTCCAACGTATTTCATTATTCTCACGATTTTCCTACATAGGTCCCCAAATTTCAAAAGAAATTTTACATGTTGTTGTAGATGAATTGTATTGTTACAGATATAGTTTGATTTGACACAATAAAATGACATTTAATTCGAAATACATGTGAATGACTTACTTATTTCTTTCGACCAATAGTTCAATAGCATTATCTTGTGTTTTATAGGCCGTCCCTGGGCCCTCTTGCATAAAACGTTTCTTTAAAACCCAACTCAAAAAATTAAACGCAACTTGATTTTCAACCAATCAGGATCGCGTATTTGGGACTTGCGTTTAATTTTTTGAGTTGCGATTAAACGCAACTTTTTATGCAAGAGGACCCTGGACATGTATTGAATTGCATTTGAAAGATTAATAAGTACTCGGGAAAAACTATATCAAGGAAACCAACGAAATTGAATTGAAATTTGACTTCGGTCATTTATAAAATATGGTGCAGAAAGAGTTCATTTTACGATGGCGGAGAGAGAGAGAGAGAGAGAACGATATATATATATAAAAGTGCGAGAATTCTCAACTCTGACATGACAACGGGTGTTCCAGAAAATGCAGGCGTGAATATATATATATATATATATATATATATATATATATATATATATATATATATAAAGAGAGGTAGAGAAAGAGAGAGAGCGCGCGCGAGAGGGAGAGAGAGAGAGAGAGAGAGAGAGAGAGAGAGGGAGAGAGAGAGAGAGAGAGAGAGAGAGAAAGGGGGCAGACGGAGACAACTCCAAGACTGATGGAGAACCGCCATCGTCCGCTCCTTATATTTTTCTGTTGTTGTTGTTGCTATTGTTACCTTCTGTAATCCTGCACATCATAGAAGATACCGTTTTGTCATGTTCGAATAATAAATAAACTACATAACTTTCATCAGACATATCCAGTCTTTAGTTCGCTCGATTTTGCACTTTGGTACCAATAAACTTCACCTGCTCATGCGCACGTACACTGTCACAAGGACCTGGCCTAACCAGACACAAATTTTCTGTATGCAAATCCCCTGTACAAGATTAACCTTTGATCAGAGACATATCACACTCCTCGGTATAAGGGAGATGATCTCCCTGGTATAATCGAGCCTCATTATTGTCTTTCACAGTTCAGCGACTTAGTAAAATTGCCAGAGAACCAGCACTGCGCCCTTCCCATATTTTGGGTGTATCATTTTTAGCTGCTGGTATTCCGTGTTCCTCTAGCTGGTCTGGCAGCAATCGAAACATTCTCGTTACAATCATGTCAGCAAAGCATCTCAAGAAAGGTAAGTTGTAAAATGCATTTATTTTATCATTAAATGACTGGATGCTCATGATAATAATGCATTGTACATTGCGTGATATCATATTGATTTAAATGTTCAAACTTACACACATTATAAACTTTCAGGCGTTGTACTGCATTTGAAAATACATGTATATGAAGTCACTGCTCCAAAATAGCGCTATCCTACACTGTAGAATCAATGTTTCATACAAACTAAATCACACGCGTTGTTGTGTCATCAGTCAACGTTGAAATCAAGCTGTCAATTCGAGTTCCATCGAATCTGGAAGTACCAGCTAGATTCTCAAGTGGAAGGTTACCAACTGGATCTTCAACTGGAAGCTCTAGATCAGGTCTTCTCAACTGGTGGCGCTTGCGGTCAGTCGGAGTGGCGCGCGAGTGTTGCAAAAAAAAAAAAAAAGAATGAAAGAAAGAATGAAAGAATGAAAATATATATTTTAGAATTAAAAACTCAGCAAAATCAAGAAGTAGCAGTCGAAGTTGAGCCCAAAATGTCTGATTAACAAACAGGAAGAAAGGGGAATTTATCGTTTTTTACCGTTTCATACGACTCTAAACCTGAGCTCTAAACAACAATAAGCTTACGATGTGCCACCAATTTTAACATTGCCGATCTCTGGAAACATATTGTTTTTGTTTGTTTGATTTTTACTTAATTTTGACATTTCCCGTGTTTATTGCACCAAAATAACTACATATAAATTTACCTCCAGTGTAATTGTACCCAGGAATTGTACTAATTTGTTCACATCAATATGAAATTATGATTGATATATTTTGGAATAAAATGGTGTTAAAAATGTCACATCTGGGTCTTTAGAAAGCTCTTAAATCCACCAGCTTCAGGGGGCTCCGCCCCCTGCTCACCCGTTTGGGCTTTGACCCTGGACCCCACCCGTTTTCGGCTCGGTCGCCTCGCTCCCTCGCAGCACAGTCAAACATACAGGTTGGCACTTCAACTACAAATTCTTTTCATTTTGGCACTTCTAATAAACTAGTTGAGAAGGCCTGCTCTAGATGATTCAATGGCATATGCATCGCCGTGGTGATGTAAAAGGAAAAATCGTCATGGCGTAATGAATGAATGAATGAAAACCATCTAATTAGGAATAAAAATCATTCAACAATGTAGATAATGATATGATGAAGCTGGTCTGGTTGATATCTGCATCCCTACATCGACCTATGTGTATACACTGAAAATTAAAATAAAAAGAAAGACGCGAAAAGTGCTGTTCCATTATTCCACCATTAAAAAAACTTTTATTTTTAGCTGGTTTTAATTTAAAACAATAGGCCGTTATCGTAATGTAACCAAATTTAACTGATACGTCTTTGTGAAGTGCCTCAATACAAATTATTTCATTCACCTGTTCATATTTTAATAGTCAGAAAGCAAAATGCGTATATTATGTGTTGTTAGGTAGGGCAAGTCATGATGTTTGCCCTACCTAGCAACAAATACTGTATGCAATTCGCATTCTGACTATTGAGATACAATTATTTGTAACAGGTGAGTCCGTGAGTGAAATAATTTGTATCGAGGTAACACCCCCCCACGCACACACACACGCGCGCGCTTGTCCATACACAAAGTATACAGTCGTTAAAAATTGTACACAAGCTAGTATAGTGAAGGGGAAAAAATGCTTTCAACATTCGAACTGATATGTAGTCTCCCCACCCCTTATTGTTCTGATTGTTATGTTTTCATTTTTTATTGTAATACCTTTCACATACCAATGACTCGGGAAAAGACTGAAAATATGTTTTCATGTGGACTATAGTGGCTGGCCTGGAGATTTTTTTTCCTAGAGCGCCCTCAACCATGTTGACCTGCAAAAGCATTTGATATCACTGTAGTCTCCCCACCCCTTATTGTTCTGATTGTTGTTTTCATTTTGTATTGTAATACCTTTCACGTACCAATGACTCGGGAAAAGACTGAAAATATGTTTTCATGTGGACTATAGTGGCTGGCCTGGAGATTTTTTTTCCTAGAGCGCCCTCAACCATGTTGACCTGCAAAAGCATTTGATATCACTGTAGTCTCCCCACCCCTTATTGTAATAATAATTATAATAATAATAATAATAATAATAATAATCTTTTATAGTCCACTCCAAATTTTAATAAACCGAAAATGGAAATTCTTTGTGCCCAATTGATCGTGAGCCCGGCAGCCACTGAGCAGCGCCAGATCGACATTGCTCTATCCCCTTATTGTTGAACGCCAAACAAGGTAGCAGCGACTCCCATCTTTTAACGTCTTTTGGTATGACGCGGCCGGGGTTCGAACCCACGACCTCCCGATTGTGAGGCGGACGCTTTACTGACTGAGCCAACACACCGGTGCAATTGATTGTTATGTTTTCATTTTGTATTGTAATACCTTTCACGTACCAATGACTCGGGAAAAGACTGAAAATATGTTTTCATGTGGACTATAGTGGCTGGCCTGGAGATTTTTTTTCCTAGAGCGCACTATGTCTCAACCATGTTGATCTGCAGAAGCATTTGATATCATTCAATAAACAAAGACACATTTTCGCATCGGAAGTTATGTGATTCTGACGGTTTAAAGGGCAATCCAACCCTTGTCATAAGTTGATTTGTATGAAAGCAGAAAAATCAGAGAAACGGAATGGCGAAAGTTTGAAATAAATCGGACCAATATTAAGAAAGTTATGAGTGTTTGAAATATGAGATCACTAAGTCTATGCGAATCTCAAATTGGTAGTTTGGTCAGCGGATTGTGACGTAGGACGAGGACTACTCTCCCATTTGCCGTGTACAAAAATATCATTAATTTCTGTTTTTCTCGTAAGTCCCTTCTCCCTCGGGGCACTACTCAAAATATATCATGGAGAGTACATTAGTACATGTCCTCTAAAAGGAACAGACCATCCCGAGTCATACATTTATGAAAAGTTGAAATTTTAATCCTTTTTGTGTATTGGAGTAAATGGGAAAGTTGTACGCCACTACATCACATAGACATTATCAATTCAGCCAATCTGAAGAGCCCATACCTATAATGATTTCAACTTCCAAAAATTCGTAACTTTCTAATTTTTTGTCCGATTTCATTCAAACTTTCATCAGTATGCTTCTCTGATTTTTCTGCTTTATTCTAAACAAGTTTGCTATCAAGGTTGGATTTCCCTTTAAATTACTTTTCACTGTCCATATGGTGCAGATATCTTGACGCACTATCAGCGTTTCGTTCATTATTTATGTTTTTAATTCTGTTATTGATTTATTTATTTCACTTAGCAGCACAAAACTATAATAAGAAAAGTCTTATGAACACGGAAATAAAAGGACATTGCTTGTAGTTGTAGCAGCTAAAAAGCAGAATAAAACCTTTACAAGTGGCTGGAGTGTGACGGAATTATAGTATTTCAATACTAGTCTATAAAGAAAATATTGTATGTTATAGTTAAAAGACTGCAAAAACAAACAAAAACAAAAACAAGACAGCACCCCAAGAAAAACGAACCGATCTGCGGATAAATTATCCGTACATGCACAGGACAACATACCCCCACATACCAGTCATGCCAGTCAGATATTCTTCACATTATTTCGAGGCAGCAGACACCAAGAAACTGCGTGAAAGAATCACTGAGGTTGTGAAAGTCAACATGAGTGGATGAAAGCTCGCCTACTCAATTTTAAGGTTGGTTATTATTACTTCCAACCAATGAAAGATTTCTGTATTACTTATTACTATCGTACTGTACTATAATTTAGTCTTATTCACCAAGCATAGCCACATTAGTATTAATAGTGCCCTCCCTGCGGGCCCGGCAATGATCATAACCCTAGCACGCGTGCGTGTGTGTGCGTGTGTGTGTGCGTGTGGGTGTGTGAAATTTGTGTTGTTGTTTTTTTTATTTTTTTTTATAGACATGTATCAATCAGATATGATTATTTACGTATGGGATCGACCTTTAACGTCAACATCTGAAAGACGTGACTTAGTTTCGAACCGGGGTCCGCCTGAGCCAGTTTGTAGGCCACGACAGAGAGCTGACCAAGTGAACATACCGCTAGAACAACTCACATCTCCTAGCATTGCCATGTACCCTTTTTTTATACAACTGGGTCAAACACCAGGCGCGGATCCAGGGGCCGAGCGCCTCCCCTTGCAAAGAGAGAGAGAGAGAGAGAGAGAGCGAGAAGGAAAAGGGAAAGGGAAAGAGGAGAGATATCATATTGAAAGAAAGAAGAGGAAGAAGAAAAGAAAAGGGGGAAAAGAGGGAGATCGGGGCACTCGAGCTCATAGAAAGAAAGAGAGAAAGAAAGAAAGAATAGTGACCTGCCAGTGTCACAAAATAATGAGGTATCAGAATATGCTCATCTGACCGTGATTAAATGCCTAAAACCCATGAGTTTCCGGGGGCTCTGCCTCCTGGATTCCACCTAAAGGGCCGTAAGGCGGGCCCCTGGATGCTCATCTGACGGTAATTTAATGCCTAAAACCCCTGAGCTTCTGGGGGCTCCGCCCCCTGGACCCCACGTCAATTAGTGTCCTCCCAGTGTCACCAATAAGGTATCAAAATAATTATGCTCATCTGACCGTAATTAAATGCCTAAAACCCCTGAGCTTGCCTCCGCCCTCTCGACCCCACCGGGGGCCTAAGGCGGGCCCCTGAATGATTATCTGACCGTTATAAAATGCCTCAAATCCCTGAGTAATTAAATGCCTATACCCCCTGAGCTTCCGGGGGCTCTGCCCCTTGACCCCCGCCGGGGCTTTTCCCCTAGACCCCACGCCAATTTACGCTACGCTCTACCTGATCCTAAATACTTTAGCCTCCCCCCACCCACTTTGAAAACGTTCAGCGGGGCCTGCATGTAAAAGTGGGGTGATGCGGATTTTTTTTTTTGTCTGCCCCCAAACCGTTTTTGCTCATTACGCCACTGCTGGTCACCATTACGTATCAATATTTGGCTCGCATAATTTCAAATTTGGCCCCCCAAGAAATCTGCGCCTGTCAAACACCTTGTCCGAGAATGGAAGCACCGATCAGAGATTGATCCTGGGACCTCTCGAATAAGAATCAAGAGCCGTCACCAATATTCCACAGTGTTCTGCATTATAAAATATTATTTCTCTTCTCACAATGCATGATAGGAGAGGCCAACCCGCCGGTGAAGCCCGATGTTGTCCGCATCTACAGCATGAAATACTGTCCTTACGCCCAGAGACCACTACTGGTCCTAACTGCCAAAGGAATCGAGTAAGAAACGACGATGTTATTTATTTTATTCTTTTATTTTGGGAATGAGGAAAAGAAATAGACTAGAAGCCTTGATAAGCAATTTAGAATTTATAAGAATCTGGAATAGACTACCCTTTGTAGATGTAAATACACCCTCACTCGCTACCTTCCGGGGGTGAAACTTAGAGAAAATACAAACATTATAGTTGTAGTCTCTCTCGAAGTCGTCACGGCGGATAAAAAGTCATAGTTCGTAGGAATAAAAATTTCGCGGGAGGCTATGGCGCGCCGTTTGACCAATAATTCAGATAAACACTGTTTATCGCCGATAAACACTGTTTATCGTCGAAAAACAGTGTTTATCGACCGATAAACACTGTTTATCAAGCGATAAACACTGTTTATCGAGAGAAACTATGTTTATCGACTGAAAAACACAGTTTCTCTCGATAAACAGTGTTTATCGGCGATAAACATTGTTTATCAAGCGATAAACACTGTTTATCGAGAGAAACTATGTTTTCGACTGATAAACACAGTTTCTCTCGATAAACAGTGTTTATCGCCGATAAACACTGTTTATCGCCGATAAACACTGTTTATCGAGAGAAACTGTGTTTTCAGTCGATAAACATAGTTTTCTCGATAAACAGTGTTTATCTCTTGATAAACAGTGTTTATCGGTCGATAAACACTGTTTTTCGACGATAAACAGTGTTTATCGGCGATAAACAGTGTTTATCTGAATTATTGGTCAAACGGCGCGCACTCGTATTCCAGATCAGAGCATATGCACTACTCTGCACGTTAGTCAGGTGGCTTAGTGAAATTACCGTTACTTAATTGCCTGATAAAAGCACCATTTTTGGTACAGGGCTTCCTTAGGACCTACTAAACGATATTAGGCTAGGAGCCCCCGGCAAAATGTCAATTTAAGGCTGTGGGGCGGGGCGTCTTTTGGAGCCCCAAATAATTTCATAACATTGATTTGTTATACAAATATCATTTTTGGTACAGGGCTTCCTTAGGACCTACTGAACGATATTAGGGTAGGAGTCCCCGGCAAGAATATCATATAAGGGTGTGGGGCGGGGGCGTCGCCTCGTAGCCCACAAATAATTTATAAGGTAATATAACATTGAGTTTTTGTTGTACAAAAATTCAATTCAATTCAAGGTTTATTTAAAAAAAACATGTGTCGCAGCCCAATGGCTGAATCGGTCATGTGTACAATTAAAAGACACTTTACATATTTCAAATATAAAATACAGTTACAATTGATTTGTCAATTTTGAAATATATATAGTTAATATGGTAATATTGCTTGGGCAGCAAAAAAAAAAAAAAACAGAAGATAACATGAAGTCTGAAAAACGGAGAGGAGAAACATTAAGAAAAGAAGTAAAAGGAAGTTATAAAAGTACATGTACATCAAAAATATAAATTGCATACATGTACTTTTAAAGAGTCATTAAGACAATATACGAATATAAAAATAGAAATGAAAATATTCTTTTCATAACATTGTTGACGTTTGATATTGCAAGTATTTGTATTATTGCTTAGAAAATGATATAAAGAACTACAATTATGGTACTTTAAAATTCTTTTCACTTCAGATATAAAGTGGCTATTGAAGGGAAAGGGAACAGTGTCTTGTTATATTGGTGTGTTATTATCTTATGGAGAGTAACAATCAGGAAACTTCAACATTTATGAAAGGAGTATAATACAAATAAAAATTTTAAAAATTAATTCATCTATTTCGATTAATTGGGTTTGGCTTTATTGAGAAGATCGACAAAGTAAGGTAGGGGGCTATTTCGGAAACGATTGGTTTTGCACTTGAATTGTTGATATCTAGATGCATGGCGTAAGGAGATGGGTATGTTTTTCCGAAGAGGTAACCAGGTACTACATGTTGGGTGTTTAGCTAAGGATGTAGTTGAATGATGGTAGGGTAGGAGCCCCGGCATAACTATTCATATAATGTGTGATTGGAGACCCCATGGCGTTTGTACAACAAAAACTCAATGGTATATTACCTTATAAATTATTTGTGGACTACGAGGCGATGCCCCCGCCCCACACCCTTATATGATATTTTTTCCGGGGCTCCTACCTAATATCGTTCAGTAGGTCCTAAGGAAGCCCTGTACCAAAAATGGCATTTGTATAACAACAAATCAATGTTATATTACCTTATAAATTATTTGGGGCTACGAGGCGACGCCCCCGCCCCACACCCTTATATGATATTCTTGCCGGGGGCTTCTACCCTAATATCGTTCAGTAGTTCCTAAGGAAGCCCTTTACCAAAAATGGCATTTGTACAACAACAAATCAATGTTATGAAATTATTTGGGGGCTCCAAAGACGCCCCGCCCCACACCTTAAATTGACATTTTGCCGGGGGCTCCTAGTCTAATATAGTTTAGTAGGTCCTAAGGAAGCCCTGTACCAAAAATGGTGCTTTTATCAGGCAAGTAACGGTAATTTCACTAAGCCACCTGACTAACGTGCAGAGTAGTGCATACGGCTCTGATCTGGAATACGAGTGCGCGCCATTTGCCCAATAAATCAGATAAACAGTGTTTATCGCCGAAAAACACTGTTTATCGCCGAAAAACAGTGTTTATCGAGCGATAAACACTGTTTATCGAGAGAAACTATGTTTATCGACTGAAAAACACAGTTTCTCTCGATAAACAGTGTTTATCGGCGATAAACAGTGTTTATCGGCGATAAACAGTGTTTATCAAGCGATAAACACTGTTTATCGAGAGAAACTATGTTTTCGACTGATAAACACAGTTTCTCTCGATAAACAGTGTTTATCGGCGATAAACAGTGTTTTTCGGCGATAAACACTGTTTATCGAGAGAAACTGTGTTTTCAGTCGATAAACATAGTTTCTCTCGATAAACAGTGTTTATCGCTTGATAAACAGTGTTTATCGCTCGATAAACAGTGTTTTTCGACGATAAACAGTGTTTATCGGCGATAAACAGTGTTTATCTGAATTATTGGTCAAACGGCGCGCCATAGGAGGCTGCCATCCCTATTATCAGAAGTTTGCTGCCTCTTGCTAGATTCCGGCTCCTGTAAACTGTGCAGCCATATTTTTTACTTGCACCTCTCACTTTTACTATATTAACCATCTCAGTTTAAATTTCCAGAGTGAGCCGCAAAAGGGATTAAAACTTCAAGGTTCAAGGTTCAAGGTTATGAGGAAATGATGCCACAATTGCTTTTTGCACATTTTTTCTTTTAAGTTTATTTAAAACTTGTTATTAAGCCACCCAGAAAAACCTTTAAAATACATATACACCGTTATTTCCTTATAATCTTCAAAGGTTTTTGATATAATTATCTTAATCACATAAATATAGATTAATTCGTTTGTCATGTTTCTATTTTACTCATCTACTTTTTACATGAGAATATTTCCGTACATTGAAATTCGATAGATCAATAACATTCTTAAAGATACGGGGTTCTTCTTAAAACAGGGATATCAATACCGTTATATCTTAATTTCAGCTACGAAGTTGTTAACTGCGACCTGCTTCAGAAACCAGAATTTCTGCTGGAACGGAATCCTGCCGGGAAAGTTCCTGTCTTTGAATACCAGGGGAACTTCATTCCCGAGTCCCTCGTCATCTGTGATCTCCTGGAAGACCTATTTCCGGACAAGCCCTTGAGCGTGAAGGATCCATTCCAGAAGGCCAAGGACAGATTGGCAGTTGGAAAGTTTGATTCGGTAACTGCACTTTGATTTAATTGATGAATGTGATTTTAAATGAGATTAAAAACCTGAAATTTAAGATTTGTGAGGTCCCAGTGCGAAAAATAACATCTTATAGAGAAGGAAAAAAAACACCCTCATGATTATTTAGCACAATCAAATGAAGAAAGAATGAAAAGTTCTTTTGTAAGTAACATAATTATTACATCTATAAATGCAAGCGAGCTCTAGGGAAAATTAAAGAAAAAGGGGCTCTAAGTCGCCTTGAATTAGGGATGAATGTTATGGAGAGAGAAAAAGTAGGCACTTATCAAGGGAAAACAAAGGGAAAGGGACAGTTATTAGGAAAGAAAAGGTGCTCGTGTCAAAATAAAAAGGGCAATTATCAGAGCCTTCAGAGGTGAAAATGGCACTTCTTGCACCTGAAAAGGGACACTCAACAGAAATGAAAAAAGGCACTTGTGACAATGGAAATGGGGAATCTGTTGAAGGAGAAGGGCACCTATCAGATTTTAATTGGGGCATTTATCAGATGTTAAAATGGGCATTTTGAAAAGGGGGAGGGGCTCATATAAAAAAAAAGGTAAAGGGGCACTTATCCGAAGGAAATATGGTACTTATTAGAAAGGAAAAGGGGCACTTATCATCGGTGAAAAGTGGCATTTAAGAGAAAGTGAAGGGGGCTCTTATTAAGAAGGAAAAAGTACACTTATTAAAAAGGAAGAGGGGCACGAGTCAAATTAAAAAATAGGGCAAAAATATCGGAGGCTAAAAGGGGAATTTCTCGCACCTGAAAAACGTACTCGCCAGAGATGAAAAGAGAGGAAAAAACACAGTTATTAGAAAAGAAAAGGGGCACTTGTCCTATGTAAAAAGGGGTTTTTGGGGGTACCTGAAAAAGTTGGGGCACAGTTTTCGGGAGTGCCGCCTCTTGCATAATGGGCAAAAATGAGAGAAAAAACCCGGAAAATCATGTCATTTCAGCATTATTTGTAAATCACTGGTAATCGAATTAGAAATAAACCACGTTTGAATTTTATTTGGGGGGTCAACTGCCCTAACCCCCCCCCCCTATCAGTAAGCCAGTGTGTCAACAGCATACATGATTCGACTCATGGTTGGAAAGCCTCTTTCCAAACTCCTACAATCAACTTTGTAAATATCGTTTGTAAAGATTACTCTCTCTATTTTGCAAAATGTATTTTGGTGTTTTGGTATTTGATTCATTCTTGCTATTTACTCTGATGAGTGCAAGGCGGAAAGTTTTATTTTGTCTAGATATTTGTTGCTAACTTGCTATTCTTCGAAAAAAAATTACCAATCATCTATAATTTTGAACAGGCAATCCATTTCGTAAGATGATTTCCTCGAATTCCAAAGATGTCTCTCAAAAATAACGTGGTTGAAAGCATGCTAGCGAAAGGAAACCAATAACTGTTCATGAACACAATGATGATGTTACTTGAGACAAAACAGTCAGTGTTTTGTCCTATTATATTTCACACTACTTCTCTATTTCCTTCATCCCTTTTTATTCTTGTTTTCCCCTTTTTTTTCTTGTATAGGTTATCTCTTTCTACTACAAGACGGGTAATAATCCAAACGATTCTGAAGCCAAAGAAGGCTTCGGCAAATCTCTCCGTGAATTCCAGGATCTATTTACAGCGAGAAAGAAGGATTTCTTCAATGGTAAAGTGCCAGTCTTTTAACTCACCCTTTGAACGGATGAAAATATTTCTAGTTCCCCCTGCCCCTGAGGTGTCGTAGTCGAGTGATTTAATCACTTGTTTGGAAATACAAAGGTCGTTGGTTCGAGCCCCGGCACGGCGTTTATGTCCTTGAGCAAAGCATTTTATCTACATTATAATGGTAATAATAGTTATAATAATAATAATAATAATAATAATAATAATAATAATAATAATAATAATAATAATAATAATAATAATGAAAATGATAACACTTCTACTAATAATAATGATAATGATAATAATAAGAATATTAAATAATAAGAAGAGTAATATTATTATATCATCATTGTTGTTGTTATTGATATCATTCTTATTTTTCTCATTTATTTTGTTGTACATAATATACAGGTGATCAATACGGCATGGTGGATCTCATGGTCTGGCCGTGGTTCGAACGTTTCTTCGCTACGCAGGGTGAGAACGCTTTGGACTTCGTACCGGAGCTCAAGAAGTGGGCCGATCGCATGGGCGCCGTACCCGCTGTCCAAGCCTGCCGAGTCCCTAACGAGCAGATGCTCAAATTCTACACCGGCTATTTCGCTGGCAATGTAGTGTATGATTTTGAGTGATGAACCTTCATTAGATTCTACGCCCAAGGGCTGGAAGATGGGTGTATAAAGTTCCTCTTTTAATTGATCTTAGGTAAAGTCAACTTCAACCCTCGTGTTTAGGAGTAGATGGCATGAGACCTACGCATGATCTTTTACAATGCCAACTGATTGTCAATGCACACTTTTCCTAAATACTAATGGTGATGGTAATGGCATGTAGTCCTGTGGTATTTTTATTGTGATGTTCGTCTTTTTCATAATCTTTATAATTATATACAGATTATAAAAGCTGTATAAGAAGACGTGAACACAAGTTCAACATTAAAGGGCAATACAACACTTGTAGTAAGTTCTTTCGTATGCAAGCAGAAAAATACGAGAAACAGAATATTTGAAATAAATCGGACCCATATAGTAAGACAGTTAGGAATGTTTGAAATATGAGATCACTATAGCTATGCGAATCGTAAAATTAATGGTAATTTTGTCAGTGGATTGTGACGAAGTCACAGACAACCAGGCGCGGATCCAGGATTTCTTAGGGGGGTGGCCCAAATTTGAAATTGTGCGAGCCAAATATTGGTACGTAATGGTGACCACTAAAGCAGTGGCGTAATGAGCAAAATCGTTTTTTTTTGGGGGGGGGGCAGAAAAATAATCCGCATCACCACCACTCTTATATGCAGGCCCCGCTGAACGATTTTCAAAGTGGGTGGGGGAGGCTAAAGTATTTACGATCAGGTAAAGCGTAGCGTAAATTGGCGTGGGGTCTAGGGGCAAAGCCCCGACGAGGGTCAAGGGGCGGAGCCCCCGGAAGCTCAGGGCGTATGGGCATTTAATTACGGTCAGATATGCATCTTTGTATACCTTATTTGTGACACTGGCGGGACACTAATTGGCGTTGGGTCCAGGGGGCGGAGCCCCCGGAAGCTCAGGGGTTTTCTGCATTAAATTACGGTCAGATTAGCATCCAAGGGCCCGTCTTAGGGCCCTAGATGGAATCCAGGGGGCAGAGACCCCGTAAGCTCAGGGGTTTTAGGTATTAAATCACGGTCAGATGAGCATATTTTGATACCTCATTATTTTGTGACACTGGCAGGTCACTATTCTTTTTTTTTCTCTCTTTCTTTCTATTTCTCTTTAATATACTTTTTCAAAAGGGGGAGGGGGAGCTCGAGCCCCCGAGCCCCGCCGTTCCATGGGCCCTAACATGTACGCCTCTAAATAAGCATATTTCTTGCCTGAATGTAAATTTGGGAATTTGCAGCATGCGCTTTTTAATTTACAAACGCTTTCTTTCATACAAGGGGAGAGGCAAGGGCCTTTGCCCCCGATCCACAACTTGTTGGCGGGAAAATCACAACTGATATTCCCCTTCTTTTCTTTTCTTCTTCCTCTTTAATTCCTTCCCTTTATCTCCTCTTTTCCGTTTTTCTTTCCCTTTCCTTACTTCTCTCATTTTGTTGCAGGGGGGGCAACAGCCTGGGAGGCAAGGCACTTTCGCCCCCCATCTCCTTCTTTCCCCCTTTTCTTTTCTACTTCCTCTTCTTTCTTTTCCGCTTCCTCTTCTTTCTTTCCCTTTCCCTTCTTTTCCTTCTCTCTCTCTCTCTCTCTCTCTCTCTTTAGGCGGGAGGGGGGCCAAGGCCCCCTGCCCCTTGGATCAGCGCCTGCAGACAACTCCCCCGCTGCTTGTCGTGTACGAAAATATCGATAATTTCTGATTTCTCCGAAGTGCCTTCTTCAGTGCTCGGGGTACTACTAAAATATATTATGGATATTATATTATTATAGGTCCTCTAAAAAGAAAAGACCCTCCTGAGTCATATATTTGGAAAAATATGACATTTGGGTCATTTTGTGTGTTGGAACAAATGGGAAAGCTGTCCGGCAATACATCACAATGACATTACTGATTCAGCCGATTTGAAGTGCCCATACGTATAGTGATTACAAATTTCAAAACTTCATAACTGTCCTATTTTTGTCCGATTTCGTTCAAACTGTTCAGTCTGCATGCTTCTGCGATTTTTCTGATTTCTTTTACAGTTCGCTATTAAGGCTGGATTTTTAAAGAAAGTAAGGTCTATCAAAATTCCAAAGATTATATCCAGACAATGCTGTGTTCTTTGTTACTACAGTGTGAATATCTTTATCAAAGAACATCATAACTAGAAAATTTCCGAAACGAATAAATTCATGGACATTCATGGTAATTTCATGTAGTGGCGAATCAAATATTTCTTTTATTTATATTCACTGTGAATTTTTAAAATCATATCGTAAATGCGAGTATTCTGAGACAGTTTTCTTTACATTTTCATTTTTTTATCATTCAGAGTATAATTTTATATCATTACATTAAATATTCTCGTAATATCTTTGTTCAGTCAAGCTTTTAACAACACGAGGGCTGTGCGACCAACTACTGTTTTATATACCGGTATCATTGATTATCTTAGAAGGCCGGTTTGCATCAGATTTGTTAATAGTCCTTTCTTTCTTTGAGTTTGATAATAAAATTAAGAGCAGTAAATGGAAAACGTTTTCATGTTCTTTCTAAGGTCTCGATATTTCCTCATGTTTATATTTTAGGCCTCAAAAGAGATGTTTGGGGATGTGTGCTTATATGTGCGGAGGAGGGGGTGTACAGAAAGGGGTATGAGGTACACAAAAACTATGCGATTTCAAAAATTTGTATCCCATGGCACTATTTATTTTGCTGGATCTATCACTATTTTGTGTGTAGCATGTGAAATTGTTACATTTAAAATGTTGAAAACGTTGTCACTTCTCGACCCATTTAAGTCAGTTTGAATTAATACTTAAAGTACAAGTCCACTCCACTGAAAAGTTGAGCTGATTAGATAGACAAAAATCTAAAAAGCCCAAATATAACTTGGTTTTGGAAAATGGTGCTCAGATTTATTTTTAATAATTTTTTTTAATGAGCAAAAACAAGTTAATGATCGAGTCGGTTGTGACGTAGGGTCCTCACAACACAGATTCGTAATGTAACCAAATTTAATGCATACGTCTTTGTGAAGTGCCTCGATACAAACTATTTCGTTCACCTGATAAGAATAATGAAACACTATTATTCTTATCAGGTGAATGAAATAGTTTGTATAGAGGCACTTCAAAAGACGTATGCATTAAATTTGGTTACGAAAATAGCCTATTGTCAGAATGTATACCGCTGGCACTTTCGTTGTGAGGAGCATACGTCACATCCGTACAGCAATATAAATGTTTTGCTCGAAATACCCGAAACAAAAATCGCTCTTAAAAATCACCTGATTGAAGTACGCGCGTGATATTTGGTTTCAAGGTTGGTTTTATGTTTCACATGTTTATGTTTGTTTATGTATGCGTGTGGTTGCGTATTATGTGCTCCGATAGATAGCAATATGATGTGCCTCTCTCTCATTCAAAATAAAAGCTGTCGTGGGGAAGGCCAGAAAAGCTTTTTGCGTCACATATTGGAATGTGCAAACATGACAATGACGTATTACGTAATCCGAACATGATTTCTATGATATATACAATATGGTATGTAAATTACCCTTGACTTGATTTTTCGAAAGTACATTCAGCCAATAAAAAAGTGGACACTATTTGTAATTAAGATTTTCAAAAAAGTATTTGATATAAAGTTATATTTCATATATCAAAATTAACATAAATTTATCCTCTTTAAATCGGAATCATACCATTGACGCATGGAGGTAGAACTTAAAGCCTATCTGCACTAGTTTGGCCAGGAGGGATTAGACCTCCCTGCATGGTCACTGACAGGTGGTTATCTCATCAAATCAGCTCCAATTAACATAAGAAAAAGGGGACCATGGGGGACCAACGGTCACCGATTAGGCATTGTTTGCTATATAGAGGGCGCAAGTAGCTATAAGTAGTGCAGTGGGCTATGAAGGGTTGAAGCACTATCATTCAGTCAAATAGTGTGAAATAGACGTTGTAGAGTTAATTTGTGTCGGCGGGATATAATTATACTAGCTGTATATATGGATTCGTTACACACAAACTGATGACAACTTATATGCATGTAATTAAGCTACAATGGCATTCACATGTAGAAAATTATCATTTTAGAATTGATATTCCTCATGCATTCAACAGTTCATGATGATTACATAATATCCAAAGAGCTACTCCGCCCATTCCCTCCTCGTGTTACCGAACTACAGTACGCGAATATATCCTCTCAAAGCACATACAGTGACTCAGCACAAAAGAACAGATTACGTGGGTAAACAGTGGTGTCTGAGGTATTGTACATTATTGTACACCGATGGGTTTTGAATATCTGAATCCTGCACGTATATAGTAATTTAGTAAAGCTACAACAGTGGCATATAATTATAATAGCAGAGCGGCTTTCGAGGATCAAAACATAACACCATTTCATCGCATGTACCATCTCCTTTTGTATTGCAAAGGAATTTATGGTATCCTTTAACCGGGGAGTAACTTATTCTGCATTTGCAACATGTCACGAAGACACCTCAAGCAAGGTAAGGTTGCATTTTATCTTGATAATGACGTTTATGATATAGTCATGTTAAACTTTTTAATACACCTTGTACTATAAAAAGGCGTCTATGATTTATATCAAATAACACCATTAGTATTCCCAATAAAATGTGACCATGTCCGCAAATGCAATCATTGACAGAGCGTTAAAAATATGGGCAAATAATGATTGTTTTATAAATGAAAACACTAAAACAGTGGCTACCAACTTATTCATGATATATGTTGTATATTTTCGATCAGTTTATTGTAATTAGTTACGCAGCCCTTCTCATGCATCTCACAAGAGTTTGCTAACTTCTTTACAATTAAGTAGGTTTTATTTTTAGTGCCAATAGATTAATTAGTCATGCATTGTCGTAAATGCTCCTCAAAAGTTGAACAGGTCAGCATCTAAAATACGTGAAGAATAAAGGAAACCTCACCCCAAGAAATAACTTTACTTATTCTGAGAGATTTATTATATTCTTGCCCATTAATCTACAAGATTCCCCACCAAAGTGTATGAGAGAGGCATAAAGCAAGAATAATGTACATTTTCTCAGCACGACATAGGCATAGCCATTTTCTTGATAACGTGACGTACTATAATTATATGTGAAGCCGTTTATCAAGTAAATGTATTCAAATTTATGGATGCTTCCTTCCCAGGTGTGTGTGGTGATGAAGCATTTCATTCACCAGCTATTATCCTTTGTACTTTATACAATTGCCAGAACGTAAATTGCATAAATAAGTTGGTGCTCTTCTGGGATGAAGGTTTCTCACAAAAGAAATAGAGTTGTCAACTGCTATATAATTGAAAATTAAAGGTTTTGTTTTTGATTTAAAAAGTCTTTCCCACTAAAAGCTTGGTGGATGATACATGTACAACTTCAACTGTCCCATGGCATGCTATATAAAAGGCATGACATCATGCCAAGAATGAAAGGGCAGGAATACATCTCACTTTTCAGAATACACTCATTCTTTGGGGTGAGGTTTCCTTTAATTTTAAAGAGGAGGTTCGCCTTGAAGTTCTGTTCACATATATTTTTTTCAATAAAAAACAACAGATAAATTAAAATGTTTATTATCGTATATCGTTATGACAATGTATGCTTTTTCTCTCATTTTCTCATGGGCAGTTGTGTCGCTATACGGGGCACGTCCCACTTGCCCCCTCCCCCCTTCCACAATTGACTGGCGAAAGAAAATAAAAGACAAAAAGGAAGAAGACATGAAGACAAAGGGAATATTGTGAAAAGAGGACGAGATTAGCCCCTTTCTCACACTCCCACTATTCGATTCTCTTGCTAATTTGCTTTTCATTCACCTAGTATTAAAAGGGGAGACCACCCCCGCCCAAATGCCCCCCCCCCCCATGCCTTGACCCTCGCTACGCCTCTGCTTATGATATGAAACCCAGTCGAATGAAGATTTGGTCAGCAGAAACGACAAAGTGGATACTACAACCACTTCCATTTTATGATTTCTCTGTCATAATATCAATGAAAATCACTCTGCCTCAAATCAGATGGGTTTTTCTTCCCATCAATTCTACAGGGGAAGCTAACCCCCCGGTAAAGCCCGATGTTCTCCGTATATACAGCATGGGATTCTGCCCCTTCGCCCAACGAGCACTCCTGGTCCTAGCCGCCAAAGGAATTGAGTAAGCTTTATAATTCAATTGACTTTGAATTGTGCATGGAATAGAATACTACGGGGCTCTTAAGTTAAGATCTGAGGGCAGGTTGCCTTCTAAATTAGTAAGGATTTGTAAAGCTCTGATAGTTATGATTAACTAGACTCCTTGTTCTACACTGTTCTAGTGATTGCCCTATTTAACTTTAACATGTCTGAGTAACAGTTAGTGATTTTTGTTGGGGGTAACCGTCTGTTGAGTTACCCCTGAATAGGAAATAAGATTTACCGCATAAAGAGCTTTGCATTCAATCGAGATCCCTCCATATGACCTATTTTTCTTCTGAAACTGTATTTCATAGTTTGAAATTGTATTTATGGCAACTCTCTGAATTCATTTGGGGCCGATCCCATTTAACATTTTCAATTGAAGGACGTTCCCCGTAAGCCTTAGGGATCGACGACCCCGCCACTTGTACATGTAGTTATTAAACAGCATTATCTCTAGCAATTGCTAGCACACAATACAATGTGAGGCTATGTGATAATCGAACATCACGATTTGCGCAGTTGATCAATAGACAGATTTGCGACAATGAGTGATTTCAAGTTGGGTGTTTATGGCTGGTGTTAGTGTTTAATAAACACTAACACGAGCCCTAAACACCGAGATGGAAATCAGCTGGTGTTAAGGCTTTGACCTCTGAATATCGTCAACTTCCGGTAGCTAGTGTTATCGACTTTGCAAAATTGTCGTCTGCTGAACCGACCTTTGTGACTGGTGTTAATATTTTACGTACAAATGTCCCATTCACTAACACTAGCCCCTAGGGATTAAGCAAATGTTGATTTCCAGTTCGGTGTTAGTGTTAAGCTATCGATATTGATATCGGCATCGGGCTCTTAATTTCATCAGCAAATTTTAAGCTCGATTTAAGAGCTCTGACTGCTCTAAACACTAACACTAACACTAACACCCAACTTGAAATCACTCAATGTTTAACTCTTATTTTATTTGCTACTGCTATATAAGCAAGGGACAGTAGCTATCGTACGAGAACGCGTTGTTAAAATTAATTTGTTTTATCTATTTCAGGTACGAGCTTGTCAACTGCAACCTGAACCAGAAACCAGAATTTCTACTGGAACGGAACCCCGCCGGGACGGTTCCTGTTCTTGAGTTCCAAGGAAATATTGTCACAGAGTCCCTCGTCATATGTGATCTCCTCGAAGACCTCTTCTCAGACAAGCCCCTAAAAGCAAAGGATCCATTTCTGAAGGCCAAGAATAGATTGGCAGTGGAAAAGTTTGGCCCGGTAAAAGCCCTTTTCTTATCTGTCTGTCAAATTTGCTTACAACATTGCAAACGGTCTATATCTATGCCATCCAGCTATCTTTTTTTTTTGTCGACGTGTTTTTCTAGGCACTTTTAAATAGTCCATCCAAAACATTTTCATACTCAAAGATGATGTCACTATCTCACTAGCACCACTTTTAGAAAATTAAGTGTATAAACTGAACCCCCCGTTTGTTGTTTCCCTGTTGTGGTAATTAGACTCCTCTAAAAGCCTTCATCTATAGCGTATTCAGGAACAATTATATATCTCTCTCACTCATTTTTCCTTGTATCTTTTTTTATTTATTGAAACCTTAGATCGTCTCACTCTTCTACAAGGTTGGCTACAATCCAGATGATTCTGAAACCAAAGAAACTCTTAGGAAATCTATGAAGGGGTACCAGGCATTCTTTACAGCAAAAAAGACAAACTTCTTCGGTGGTAATAACCCATATTTTCCTTGATTCATTAAAATGCGAATGATGTCTGAATCCAAAGTATTTGAAGAAAATTTTTAAATAAAATATACAAAAGCTCGCGTATATGGAAGCTTTTATGATAAAGCTAAGTAAGTAATTCTAATTAGTGGTAGTCGTGTATGGACCGCAATGCCTTGCAAATAGAGTTTTCTATTGTATACATTAATTAATTTCACTCATGATTTAATTATATTAATGTTTGCATGCATGGACCAGCTTGAGTGCAGCCCTATTTGACGTTAAGAAGGCTATATGCATCATATACGATGTTACACATGCCATGCCAGCATGGTATTTTCCAAAAATGATATTGTCGAAAGCTAATGGGTGGTATTCCGATACCGCGTACTAAGCTAAGCCTGGCTTAAAGGTAATGCAAAGTTTTGGGAAATTTTGAAATTGGATGGATAGTCATTCTTTAAATTTTTGATATACTTGGATGCCCCTGTGAATGTATTATAAGCACTAAAAAAATTAGCCCCTATATCACTTCTGATTTCGAGCAAATTGAATAATCAAAATTTACCGGTGCTCCCGGTAAATTTCAAATATTTCAAATAGCGCGTAAGGCCATTCCATGGTAGCTGCGACCATGAAAATCTCAGAATATGCAGTTCTGATATATAATTTCCAAACGGGAATAGCAAATCGGTCGATTGTAGTCAAGAAACATTGTTTTAAAGGTAAAGCAATATCAGTCTTGAGAGGGCGCTATACAACATAAAGAGTTTATTATTTACAATTTCATCACTTTAGACTCGATTTCAACCGCGACAACGATCATTGAATATTGTAAAATCGCATATGCTTCCAATATGTTCATTTGAACCAAATTCATGACCCCATACCAAAACTTTGTAATACCTTTAACTTAGTCCACACTTTTATGGAGTGCTTGTTGCCAATGCATTTACCCTGTACAGATTATTTTAATCCTGCAATGAAAAGTGTCAAAAAAAATAATTTTGCAATGAAATGGGAAGCGAAAGATAATATGAGTATGAAATGAATTTCAGCAAAGTCTTTCAATTGGTAGATTATTTTTCTCATGAATATTGAAGGAGGAAGAAAAAACCTAGCATTCCATAGAAGTGTTAACTAAAATTCTTGTTTAGTCTGGACTTAGTCCCGGCTTAACTTATGAGAATACCCCCCAATATCTTTAAAAAAACATTTCTTTTCCATATCAAAGATGTATAATCATCAGTATGATAATTCATTTGGTATGCCCTTATCACGACATTAAGAATACTTTACTGATCAAATATAGGTTTTAAAATATATATAGATTGTGTAAACAAGTAATTCAATTTTTTTTTATTGTGGTTTGCAGGTGACCAGTGGGGCATGGTCGATCTCATGGTCTGGCCGTGGATCGAACGGATGCACGTTCACAGTGCGGACATCGTCGAGGACTTCGTACCGGAGTTCAAGGCATGGGTTGATCGCATGGGAACCGTACCCGCTGTCCAGGCTTGTCGAATCTCAAAGGAGAAGCTCTCCGAAATGTACGCCGGCTATTTTGCTCGCAACGCAGTTTACGACTGACACTGCATGAATCACTAGATTTTTCACAACAGTTATTATTTGTCTTGTTTATAAACAATAAAATAATGCACCACTTTGACAAGTAGTCACATTCCGGTGATCGTAGGCTTCCAGGGGAAACACCTTTATAGCTCACTTCTGTCGCCCGCCAGAAATTGATATTTTGGTATTCATATGACAACAAGTGAAATTGTACCCGGATTTGGCCATCATACCTGCTAGTAGTTATTGTAACGCTATGTTTGTATAACAATGTTAGAATTTACATTTCTTTTAAAGATTTACTTGTATTAACTTCTAAAATGAACATGACATCGCCGAAGGTCAAGCCAGTTTCGGATGGGGAGGTTGGGGGGGGGGGATGCTCAATATCATTGATCCCAAACATAATCTGGTATACACAGTGTTGGTGAATGAATCCCATTCGTTTTTGATTGATTTGAGGCAACTCCCCCAATACACCCTATGATCAACGCCTCTATTGTGATTTTAGGCTAGTCATATATGCATAACGTCATCAACCATGTCAACGGCAGTTATTGTGTCTCACAATAGAGATTTGTGTATGTTTGTTTTTTAATCAAACTATATGTCATAAAATATCATATTTGATCTTTAAAATAAAACAATTTAAAAAAAATTATATTCTTTCTCCTCCATTTATTTCGCTGGCCCCTTCCCCGCCATCATCACCACCACCACCACCATCATCATCATCATCACCATCACCCTCCTCTCTCTTCCTTCCCCGCCCCTTCTCTTTCTCTCTCCCTCTCTCTCCCTTCCTCCCCCCTCTCTTTCTCTCTCTCTCTTTGAGTTTGAGTCCTGCATATGGGGAGAGGTGAAAAATAATTTGTGAGCGTTTCCATTGTTATTATGCTAGTGTGGAAGAACATCAGAGAAAAAGTGTTCCCTGAAAAGCATGGCTCTTCAAAATGCCTTCATATTCTAAATATGACAAGTAACAGCTTAAAATGAGGCCCTATTTTTATGCCAAATGTTTGTGTAGTCCATCTTTCTGTGTACAGTGCTTGTTACTTTACCAAGACTGGGCCTTTTTTTGATGACTCCAGAACCTTGCAGTACACATCAATACTTATATGCTACATGATCAACTTTTTCTGATCGATTCCACTCCGTTTCTTTCACAATGCAGTCGCATGACCAGAGCTCAACTTTATCTTTAAATGTATATATGAATTGTTATTATTATGGATTGTTCTGTAAAAAAACAAAAAAATAAATGAACAAATAAAAGAAAACCCTTCCATCTTGCCTGTATACAGTCATTTTTTTGCTGTGACATTTTCATACGATACAACAATAAGCTGATTCGAATTCGAAAAAGGGGCGACCCCCTCACCCATTACAAACAAAACTTCGCAGGCTTTTGCAGTTGTCAAGCGTTTCGGCCTCCAATGATTCTCGTAATCGCTAGGACCCCATTCAACACGGGGTAGATAGTGAGATGGGCCGATAGGACATAAAATAAGAACTTGGATAACGGCAGACCTTTGAAAAGAATTCAAGTTTTACGACAAAAAGAATTATGAGAATTGAGGTGATGCAGGATGGGAATTTTATTAATCGTTTATCATGTAAAAAAAAAGAATTTCCTCATGAAAGTTGTTCATCATTACACTTTTTATTGAAATATGAATTTGAGGGGAAAATTTGCAGTGCAAGTCATATCACATTTAGTTGTGATGATTTACTCAATTGAACAAGTTCAGTTAAACTCGTTCCGTTGGAAAAACGTACATTGAAAATATGATACACAACGAATTTGCAGTGAATGATAAAGATAATGATAATGATAATAATAAATAATAGTAAAAGCAGTATTATTATTATTATTATTATTAGTAGTAGTAGTAGTAGTAGTTATAATAATAATAAAGATAATAATAATAATAATAACAATAATAATAATGATAAAAAATAATTATAACAAAATCAGTGGACAGAAGAGAGCCAATGCATCAAAATTGATGCTAGGATTGCTGAGAAAGAGAAGGCCTACGAAGAGAACTGAGAAGGCTGTGCCGCTGTGGAATATCACAAGACATGTGTAGTCATGTGGCGAATCCAAATGAGTGGTCACTACCCCCCACTGAGCGAAACATTGACCGGCACGATTTTCAAAATTTTGGGTGCAAAAAAAAAAAAAAAAATTGTGCTCACTACCCCTCACCCCTCAGTATAACAGGCCGTTCGTGCCATTGTTTGCTCTCACCATTTTGATCTTTAGACAATATTTTTTCCTTCAACAATGAATTATCAAAACATGTAAGTTTTGTAGATTTTTTACCATGATTTGCCAGTAAATGATGAGAGCAAACAATGGCATGAACGGCCGTCTACACTTAAGTCCAACTTAAAGTCGATCTTAGTCTTTGTGAAACACCCCCCTGGTAGGCCAAAGAATTTCTATGAGGTAGCGGTGAGTGGTGGAAATGGGAGAAATCAAGGGCGCCATCTCATTACGGCATAAAAACGGTAACCTATAAATTCGATTTTGTACGCCCAGTTATGGCAGTTTTGCAAGGTGTGTCAATTATGACTCAACATACATTATCCCGCCCACAGCATTCACAATTAAAATGAACGAAACTGCTGAAATGACAGACACTCATATTTATTCCATCTATGTAGAAACACGTTGATAAATTCATCAGCGTTACAATCACTGGAAAAATAGTGGTAAAAATTAGGGGTCGATCACAACTTGACTGGTTGGCGGAAGTAATTGGACGTTAGGTCCATCTGACGTCACATACATCACCATAAATATTGTGTGTATTATTACAGCCACCGGTCTGTCATTCTTGAATTCGATTACCTATTTTGAAGGAAATAGGAAGCAATAGGATTACACTTTGCAGAATTGATGGTTTCCCGCTTCAAATGCGGGACTCGGTGGGCATCATGGCGAAAAATGGATCCACGACAATGCTCAATGGGAGCAATAGATGGGCGAAAGGACTGAAAGAAATTAAGAGCAAGGTGAGTAAATCGGGCGGTGTTCGCCTGCACAGTGCAGGGGGTGGCATGGCGTGTACACAGGCTCTTGTCTTGGCTTGCCTATTGGCAGTCAGAAACAGATAAACCGCCGTGCACTAGCGCACTACTGCACTGCGTCCCAGGCGACAACCTTACTCAGCTCAGTTACTGGGAAATATAATGAATCATGTGATTAATACATTAAAACATTAATTAAAGTACCACTCTGGCTCTGCTACACAGTCATGATCATGATCATGGATGTTTCACTTTCTCCAAGTCCTGGACTCTGGAGCAGAGGCTGGAGTGCCAGTTGTGTTTGTTGGCATCCTGCATCAACTTATTTCAGATGTATTTTAGGGTAAAGATATTGCCAGTTCAATTATTGGTTGTAATGGTAGACATTTCAGTTTTTGCTTTGCACATTTGTATTTCATCTTATTCTTGCGTCTGCGACTTTCATACAAACAGGAAAGACTTAAAAAGCGTGTAATTGAGACATTACTTAGACTAGAGTTTGATCTAACCAAACGTAAAGTTGGGTCTTCTCTTCTGAACATGTATCTTAACCTAGTTATGGATCTAGATGTAATGATGTGGACTTTTCTGAAAATATATGATGCAGAAATGTAGACTACTAGTATTTAGGGCAAGGGCCTAAATTTTAGAATGTAGACTTCTAGTTTTCCAGTTCCAGCTGCATTTTTGTCTGATTGTCAAAGTGTAGAAGACATGTTAAAGATCACAAGGCAAAATTGCTAGGGTGCCATTTGTTCGATGAAAAAATATTTTTTTCTCAGATTTTGTATACATGTACTATACATGTATGTTACTACATTGTATGAAGCATTTCTTGTCTTGTCTTGTCTTGTTTTTACTGCACCAACCGCCGCTTCCAGGCTATAAACATGCAGTCCCTCATTCATGCCGTTGCAATGCATGAGGGAGGGACTACATGACATGTTTACATGACGTGCAGCCTTTTCACACACAGGTAACATTCTTTAAAGCTGATTAGTCTAAAGAGCTTTAAACTAATCAGCTTTAGATACAACATCATTCACACACAGAACATTTTGGTGCGGTCGTTCGAGACTCACTGCTCTGTCACTGCTCGTAAATGCGCAATGGCCCTACTGAGCATTTAAAGAGCAGTGCCCGGCCAGTTAAGGACGTACATCCGTTCACACACAAAATGTCTTGCTCTCTAGATACGGACTTCGTATCTGCATTCGCATCTGCAGCCTGCGACGTATCTGTCCGAACATCATATAAACGACGTTCACACAGGGAAAATATACTTTAAAGCTGTTTAGTTAACAGCTTTAAACTAATCAGCTCTAGATACAATGAATTTTAACCGTGTGTGTGAAAAGGCTGATAGACCCAATTACCTTTGAAAGAAGGGTTTTTCAAAGTTACATCAAACAAATTCCTTCAAACAAATTCCTTCATTTAAAATGACACACCAATAATCACTCAGACTCTCAGAGTTGTAATTTTGGATTAGAAAAGATTAAGACCACAAACAGAAGAACTCTTTCCCATCTAAATCTGAACCCAGTATGTAATGTACATTGTAAGTAACTACCGGTAACCAAAACATTAACTACCGGTACATGTATGTACAGTGTATTTTTTTTCCTGAAGAAAAGAGAAATGCTTTGAATGTTCATTTCCTCTTCAAGATGTACATGTACTGTACATACTGTAAACCTCAATTAGAGTCAGCAACACTGTAAAATGTAAAATTGAACTTAATTGAAGCATTTAAAATTTGTATAATTACGTATATAATGTTATACATAGATATGATTATGTACACATTGTACAGTGTACACCTTGATCAGGGAAAGACGGGGAATATCTTGTTTTTGGTGTAAAATATCACAATTTGATTATGATATGTTAACATATATACATGTACATGTCTTTGATATGTTTGATATGTTGCAACAAGCCAGGCCAAATGGACGTACAGTACATGTAGACGAGGACACTCCAACCAATTTGAAATCCGCCACACCACCACGGACGTCTATAGATGCCGACTCATTTTCCCCAAGGACTGTAAAGACATGGAACAACCTACATGTACAACAAGCAACCGTTGACCAAACCTCCCCGCTTTCATTAAAACTGCTGTCACTAAAGACATTTTTTCCACAATTTAACCGTCCACCCTCCACCACCTCTAGTCAAAACTCTTTTTTTTTAGTATTTAGGAGGAATTGAATCCAAGATCCAAAACAAAATGATTTCCAAACTGAAATGTGCCTTCAGTTGCCATAATGGCAATAATTGACAGTTACATGTTGATGTGTAAATAGAATTTCAGCTTATTAATTCAGATGGGTGTTCTGTGGACAGTCAACGCTATCAAAAGACGAACAGATTTTCTGCAAATATTGCACTGTTACTTTGAGTAGGTACATGTACATGTACATGTATTGTACATGTAAATGTCGATGGATGAAAAACCCCTTCACAATGTCACCCTTTTATGTAATGTGTGTGTGTGGGGGGGGGGATGAGTTATTTTTCCTTACCTTTTAGAACGTAGAACATGTGTTAACAGAGGGCTATTTGAAATCCAATACCGGTAATCAATCTCGGTTCTTCCCAAAGTTTACATACGGTACATGTACTGTAGTATATACAATGTAGGCATTTGTAACACTATGATTAACCGAAGGACTTGTGTCGACATGCTTTGTATCTGTTGAATTCTCTTAAGGAAGGTTGGATTAATTACTTTACCTACATGTATATATGTAAGTAAGAAAATAGGGTGGAGGCCCATCATGAAATTCCTTCATTATCAGAAGTCCAATGTAGCAGGTTTGTGTACGGTAACTGAACTGGGGAATGCAGTGTAAACAGTGATGCACTGCAAGAGTAAATATTGAGATCAAAGTTCTAAGAATAATGGCAAAAAAGAGAACCACTTCAAAAAAGTTTCAAGTGTTTGAAACCGACATCAGTAATTTGGAACCACATCTTAAGTCATAAACAAAGATGATTAAGAAGAAGTTTGCTTTTAAGACACGGTAACAACTTTTGTAAACTTTGTACTAAAGTGATTTTCACTTTGCATCTGTAGGCTATGACTGTAGGCCTACATGTTAAAGTTACAGCCTGCACAATAAATATAGGTACATGTACATGGTTTTATACATGTCCACTATTATGCAGTATGTTACAGTACACATTGCATGATACAAAAAAAAAGTCATTACAAATTATGATTAGTCTTAATTTCTATGGGTGGTATTCTCGAACGCGGACTAACTTTAGTCCATGGTTTAATCCTCTGACTAAGTATGGAATGCCAAGTGTCCATATGAATAAGTTTTTGAATAATTTTATCTGTCACTTAATTAAAATAAAATGAAATAACATAATGAATAAACAACAATATAACTATGAAATAATTATGTTATCATGGTAATTTATGGACATATCAATTTTTTCAAAAATATATTCATATGAACACTTGGCATTCCATACTTAGTCGGAGGATTAAACCATGGATTAAAGTTAGTCCGCTTTCGAGAATACCACCCTATGTTTTTATAATTGAAGAAAGCAGTAGATACTGACAGGACATGGACATGATTATGGTTTTATTGTGTGATTTTTGTGTAGTTCTAAGCATCATGAAGATGAAATTTACAGTTCCAAAGACAAAAAAGCAAGGGGAAAAAACACCTTTTAAAGATAATCATGTGTAGTGCTGGTGCCTTCGTGTACTTGTAAAGTGCTTTGTTTGTCACACAGTGATTGCTCATGGTCAAACTTGCACTTCCCAACAATGGCTTTTTCTCTAGATCTTCCAGGACAAAGCACACATTCTTCTCTAATTGCTTTTGCGATTACATGATACATTTCCGAAGTATCGTGAGTCACCGGCTCATTTAAATTGTAGCCCATCTGAGTTAATGGTGTTTTATGTACATGTAGGACTACATGGCTATTCAGAACTTCACCAAACAGTCCTATTGTCCCACCAAATATAAACATGGCACTTTATCAAAGGTCCTTTTAGATTGAGAGCAGCGAGCAAAGACTGTGTTTACATGTACATTGTACATCTTGTCAGTTGTTGTTTTATTTTTCTTGTTTCTCTTGATAGTAGTGTGTTCATTTAAAGTTTTACTACCAGTAGTTCTCTTATAAAAGTGAGGGAGGCCTCAATTTATTTTGATCAAATAATTGGCTCACCAGAGCTTTCAAAGATTCAGCACATTTTCAAATGTGTAAAATGTCTGGTTAGAGTATTGCTCAAATATTTGCATCATACTCGTACTCCTAAAAAATGCAGGCAAATACAAAACAAGACCAACAAAAGTTGCTTTCTTTTCTTTTCTCCTGAAAACTAGATTTCTTTTTCATGTCATAGTTCTAAACTCTAAAGGTTCAATTCCAGGGTGTTTGTCGATTTTTATAATATGACTAATGCTTGTCATTACACTCCAAATTCTTTCCCAGGATATGCTTTTACATTGGGCATTATTTCGCCAAACATTCCTTCTCATCCCTGAGTGAACGCCAATACAATGGCGAACACAAGGAGTTCTTTATGATCACCACACTGCATATGACTGTTGTCATTGGCAAGTTTTCTCAGCCTATTGTTGCCCTACCATTGTGTGGAATTGCAAATTGGTGACCCCTGTTTGCCAGGCTTTGTCCACTGTCCATGCAAGAAAGAAGAAGAATCCACAGGATATCGTCGTGGTGATGGAATATAATGGGAGCTGGCTATCAAACTGACAAACCATATATTTTTGGGTGGACTGTTGTTGAAAACAAGATTTTGAGTTTCAACTTTTAACAAAGTACACAGGAAAGAAATAACAATGGCAGCATTATTAGACTTCCAAACTAATTTTTTATAGACTTTTGTTGATAACTACAATGTATTGATAACAAGACATGGTTGTAAATTACTGATTAATTACAGAATATCAATTCAAAAGGATGGCAGCTATACAGAAAAAATAGTACTTTTCAGAAGAAAACTAATTTTGATAAAAAATACAAATAAATATAGGACACATTCATCAGATGTTATTATGAAGAAATGTAATAACAGTGACATCCATGTACATGTAACTACCAACAAATTCATGCTTCTATTAATTAGACTCAATTCAAACATTCAGGACATTCATAAATGATAAAATGAAACACTATTTTTTTTCTTTTGAGGTACATGCAAGATATACATGTAAATACCCAGTCTGATGAGAGTGAATTTTAAGTTTATTACATCGCACATTGAAACTCCTTTCAAAATTCACTACATATTTAATGCCTGGCACATGCCTCTACATGTTCATGTGCAGGCCTACATGTTCATGTTCATGTTCATGTTTAAAGTACTTGTGACTGGACTTCGATTCAGATAAAAAAAGGTTGTTAGAAACTACTATAGAAAGGGGCTAGCAAAAGTAGCGATACAAACTGTTAACATTCTTAGTGTACCGGTATGTGGGTATACATGTAGACAATCAAACACGATCGTGTGAGTGACATGATGTGGGCGTGTCTCCCAGACTACAGATAGGCCTACAATCATTTAGACCTACATGTACATGTATCATTTCATAAAGAGCTTTATGGATTATTATATGGCTGTACAGACTCTATTGTGATTATAAAAGAAAAACAATCCACAGATCTCTCAACAGGTTGTATTTTCCTACATTTCAGCTGCCCATCAGACCATAGTGGGTTCAGCCCAAGGTGTCTGTAATTACTGGCTCACACAAACATAAGTTACTGTTGAAAAAAAAAATAGAAAGAAGAGAGAGAGAGAGAGCGAGAGAGACAGAAATACCCTTCATTCAGACTAGCAGCATTCCCCAGATAGCTGAGCTACATGTATATTAAAGTAATTATATTTTTCATAATCTGAACACCATATAACGAAATGCTGTATAGCAAAAAACACCTGTTTGAGCATTGTTCTGTACGAAAATTGATAAAGAAGCAGGGTCCCTCTCTAGTCTAAACATCGTATCGAATGAACATTGTATACATGTAACTGGGTGGGGCTTATCGTGAGCGCGCATTAATGATTGGCCAGCTACAGTAAGGCAGCTATCTTTATAACTGACCTCCTTAAAATCAGTTTCTTTATACGATTTTGTTTTCTAGTGTTTTGGTTACATGGTGATTCTCTATTCGACGTTTCTTAAGTTTTGTATGAATTTCCTATTTTATAGTCTGAACAGGCCGATAGTCATGGAAACTAAACAATGGCTGGCCATGGATTATGTTTCTCAGTGTTCCATTGGACCATTTAAGAAGACAAATAGGTGATGTTAATTCATGTGTGAACCGTGACACAGGAAAAATAGATACAGTTGATAGATACAGCTGTACCTGTAGTATGTAGCTTATATCGTACATGTAGGCTCTATTGCTATCAAGTTTGCATCAACTACAGTTCTAAATCGGCTGTGTTTTCAAGCACTATACATTGTACAATCATCCGATACATTATACAATAATGTGATATTTCAAATACCGGTAGCATGTTGTTGAGTGACTTTGTGACATGTTGTAGGTTCATAATGTAGCTTTTAAAATAAAAGTAAAAGGCAGCAGCACGAGCAAGGTATTTGTATATTTGAATATGATAGTCCTGAATCTCTTTTTTAATCTCTCCAGTAACACAATCTCCCCTTGTTCCCCTGCTCCTCCTGCTCCCCCATCTGCTGCAAACTGAAGATGCCCTGTTCCTGATTTTATCAGGTGTACAAATTCAGGTACATGTCATCCTTGGATTTCTGCGGGTGGGGGAGATTGCGTAATTGGGAAGATTGTTAAAATACAATCAGCCAAATTCTGGACCAGCTTTGTGACAGTAACACCCTACAATGTAAATGTATGTTTACATGTTCCTGAGCATTTTTGTTTATTCCACTTAACCAATCTGATGTATAGCATCCATAGGCCTGTCTTTATCAGCTCGAGATTGCCAAATAACCCGATATTTTAACTATCACGATCGCAAATTATCCAGCTAATTTGCCTCTTCATCAGCCCGCAGTTGCAATTCGTGGGATATTTGGTCGAGATAATCATCCCAAGAAATCTTGGGCTAGTTTGAAAAATAATAAAATATCCCGCTATTAGTCCGGTGCGTCTTCACCAGCCCGAAGACTCGCACTATGCGCGAACGCTGAGCAAAAATATCTCGAGCTGATGATTTGTAACTTCAGGCTTATTTCCCAAATCAGAAATAGCGGGCTATTTGGCAATCTCGAGCTGATGGAGACATACCTCACGACAAACTCTAAAATATTGTATGCATTCTTTCAATGACCTTCAAGATTGTTGATGCATGATTCATTCATTCGCTGCATTTAATTAACATTCCCTGAATGTCTTTTTGATTATTAATATTAAATCCAGTCTTTGTTTATACAGCCTTTTTCTGAATGGAACACAATTGATTCTCCCAGTTATTTCAGCCCTTGAACTTTTATGAAATCAATGAACCTGACACCCTCTTAGAGAGATTTGAGCATCAACCTACATAATATTTTTAGGCCTACATTGTACTTGTATGTCCAGTTTCATATCCTTTGTCATACTTTGGCCATGGTTAATACTTTATAATGTGCACTATTAAAGACATCTGTGTTGTGTACAGTGTAGGCCTACATGTAAATGAGTTTTTTTTTTCTTCAATGGAGCAGAGCTCACTACTTTTGCAATAGATGTCTTTCCTCACTGCCTGCTCGTTTTCATGTGCAGGTGTTTTGAATGCAATTTGTACAGAATATAATGTAGGCTACATTGTACATGTATGTAATGAAGATCTTAATCTTACCCGGTATATGTTTTGAAAATACAGCTTGCAAAAAAATTTGCATCCCACATGGCCATTACAAACAAAATAAATAATGGGTCCATATTTGACAACACTGTACAAAGTTTTCAGATGTAAAGTGAATGGAAAAAAAAGCTGATGTTTTTTTTTTCTTCCAAAATGATTCCAAATTGTTTTTCATGAACGAATCTATACATGTACAGTGTAGGCATGTCCCTGTTTCCTGAAAAGTGTTCTCCAATGTACATGTACATGTACATGTAGGTTACATAATGTAGATACATGTACATGTCCATGTACATGATGCACTGTGGTACATCCTACAAACTGTACATGTAGGATTGATTCATCTCATTTACAACTCTTTAACCTTTGACCTCCATAAACTCAGTTAGGATTAGGGATGTTGGGTCCTAAGGCCATCAGAATGTAAATATTTATGGCCCTTAACAGGTCACCATAAGATAAAACAACCTTGTAGAGCATGCCACAGTGGTGGGAGAGGGTCATAACAGGAATGTTGTATTGATAAGGTGTAGATTTGATGTTTAGTATAGGTCTATAGGGTTGATGACTCCAAGCTAAGATTTGTAGAGCTTTCAGAGGCTTTACATGTCCATGTAGTACATGTAGGTCTACATTATGTGCATGGAGCTACAAAAACACACTGTACTTAACACAAATACACATATATTTGTCAATTTCATAACCTAAGGGCCTAAAAAGGGGGTTGTGGAAGGGGGGGGGGCGGTGTTAGGGTTAGGATTCGTGGTATTTAAGTTTTCCATATATTGTATAAGCACAGTCTTGCTGTATGCTGTATATGTAGACCTCCTGTGTACTTACACTGTATTTACATGTTCTTCAAAATCAAAGTTCAAGTTTCAACATACTGTTTGTACACTGGTACTATTCAAGAAGAATAGCTTACAATAATAGTCCAAACATGGGCAACATTTTATTATATTATTATTGTGAATATTATTGTTATTCTTATTATTTGTGTTGTTGTTTTGAGATTGTTCTTACTATTATTGTTATCACCATCATCATCATCATCATCATCACAAAATACACATGTGAAGAAAGACTCAAGTGTTCTAATACTTGTGTGCTCCAAAACAAGACTCACAGCTACATGTACATGTACATGTATGACAGTTGATGAAACGAGATCTCCCTCGTCAAAGTTCTTGCACAATACGCACCGATTGAACTCTGGCACCGAGGTCCAAATGTCAACATTTTCTGCCTTGACAGAAACGAGAAACAAAGCCAGGGTTCCCGGTGAGAGAGTGGGTTGTTTCTGCTAGGATATGCCCTTTCACTGAGAAATGCAAACCTAACCATAACAAATCACTGGGCTGGGAGTTGCTGATAATGTCTCATGTTCGCCTGGATAATGAGGCAGATATTTTATTGCCCAAATCTGTAGATGGTCGGCAATTTACATTCTCTGAGGATAACTTTTAACTGCTTTCACTTTCAATTTGCCACTGAAAAAAAAAGTGCAAGCCTATTTAGGCTACATGTACATCAATTACCAGAACAACTAATTTGACATACATGTACATGTACATGTAAAATATGATAAGCAGAATCAAATGCATTTATAGTCTCTGTCTGTTAAAAAATAATTATTGCTTTGTAAATCCAATTATGAAATATGGAAAACCTGTCACTTCAATTTAGGTTATCTTTCAAAATTAGTTGGCAGCATAACAAACTAGTAGATGTATGAATATTTGTATGTACATGTAGGGTTTTCTGTATGCAGTTTTTTCTTAGATTTGACCTTTTTTGTTATTACTTTAAATATAATATTAAAAAGTAACATTTTGAAAAAAATTACAAGTACTTTATGGATATTGTCAATCCAGGTACATGTACACATTCTCCTCGATCAAAATGCTATAAATGGCCTACCGGTATTCAGGTTCATGCAGAGTACATGTACAGTACATGTACACTGTATGCAAATTTCTAGAGTGTTCAAAAATCAAAATACCAAGTGCTGTTAATTGAACTATCGTATATTACAGTATGTTGGCTCCCCATCCATTTATGATCTCTGATGCAAATAGTCAGTGCAGTCATAACAAGGGTTCATTAATAGTTCATGCAGACAAACCAAAGATAATTATGTACATCATGTACATTGTAGACCTAATTTTTTTAAACATGTACACATACTGTACATGTACATGCATAAAGTATGTACTTTGTGATGCATAACTGTAGGCCTGCAATCTTTCCTATAGTACCGGTACATGTATGTTGGCAGACATGTACATGTACATGTACATGTATGTTGGCAGACATGTACATGTACATGTATGTTTACAGTTTGCATTTTCTGTTGTTATCCCAGATTATCCTGTAATACTGTGCAAGGTCTTCATCACCATATTGTATCCATCGTAGTGTACACATTTGTACACTGTACATGTATGCATTAGGATATCACATCAACTTATTGTATCATGTACATGTATTTATGAATTTAATTTTATCATTTGCCCTCCGACATTTGTTGTACCTGTACACCTACAGTTAGGTCCAAAAGTTTACATTCATCAGGTAGAAAAGCAATATTATTCTCACAACTTCCCTCATTCCTGCCAACTTTTCACTTCAGGATGATAGACAAGTTTGGTCTCTGTTTAATGTACATGTACATGTAGGTAGGCCTACAATGTACATACATGTACAGTACACAACCACCCTGTACCGATATATACAGTAACAGTACAGTGTACATCACTAATCACTCTAAGACATACCTGTATTATACATGTACATACATGTATAATATTTGTATACATTTATGTGACTCCTGATAGGAATGAGTCCAGTTGTGAAAATGTGAGTAAAATGTATTTCTTTCAGGTGTACCACTACCAGTATGTTTACTAGTTGACTTTCAGGCCTAACTGTACATGTACACACTGTACATGTAGGTCTACATGTACATGTACAGTACATTGTAGGCCCACATGTCATTAGCCTTGATTTGCTTCTCTATACTGTAGGCAAGTACATGTACTGTATGATCTACAACAACTTGTTATGGATTTCATTCTGAAGCATATGGAGTTCATCATATTAAACCACTTCACCTCCACAATCACATATCAAAACACTGGTCACTAAAAACAAACACCCACACAACGTGTTGGTAAATGATTGTGCTTTACACACAAAACCTGATGATGGATGGCAGCGTTTTAGTCTGACAAGCCAGTCATCCAGTCTGGTACAGGGCGGACTCGAACGGAATGAACGCATTCCCTGCATTCCATTGTGTTACAAAATACATTCTCCCATGACAAATATTTGGTTGTACTCATTGTATTGTGCGTTTGTGCGGTCAGGTAGAAGTGTGTGTATTTCTGTTATTGTTGAGAAGTGTCGTAGAAAGAGTGCATTGTTCTGCATTGTAAAAGCAGACTAATGATGACTATAAGGTGTTTTCCTTTTTTTGATTGGTTTATTCTGTGGATGATAAGGACTTAAAGGTTTCTCAAGATGCATATGAAATTGCATAATATAAAATTATAAACACATCATGCCCATGACCATGTATAAAATGTTTGCAGGTGAATGGCTTACATTATCAAATAACTAGTACACATGTGAATAGTGTTAGACTGTTATGCAAACATATTTTATAATTACATGCAATTTCACTGTTATCTGATTTTAATACAATACAATACAATATGAGTAATAGTTCTGGTATACTTGTCCATGCACCTGTAGGGTTTTCGGCCCAATATTGCATTTCTGCACGATTTGCAGAACAGAAGAAAAAAAAGGACACGCATTTGTTGTGAAAATAACTAATGCCACTTACCTCCTCCTACTGTACCCGTCTCCCATGACAGGTACAGATGTACAACTCATACAAATGTACATGTCCTATAACAGTATTTCATTTTGTAGGTTTGCATACAAATGTACATGTACATGTACATTTAGGCCTTCACGTTTTGCGACAATGTAGAATCACTTACATGTACATGTTCAGTGTACATGTATATATATATATGTATTATGTTGTTCAAATACATGTACCCATGGGCCTAATACGTGATTTCAAGATTACTGTTGTGGAATATGTTATACACTGAACACCTTACATGTGTGTAGTGCATTGTAAATTGTATATTATATAGATGAACTTCAGTATGTACTCTCGACTCTTTTTTTTTAAACATCTAAAAACCAGGGGCACTACCCGGTATACATAAACATGTAGGCCTACATGTAGTATGTACATGTACATGTATGTATCTATTCAGTAACACAGTTGTTGTTGGTGCTATCGGTATTCATTCTTTAAGAATATTTACACCTTTAACTTTTTATTGTTTTTTGTTTGATAAAACTGTGGCTCATGCTCTTCACAATTAAAAAAAGAAGATATTAATACATAATTACATACCCTGTATACACATATTTTTATTTTGGAAGGATAAAGAGGATTATTGCCTATTATTACTGATTATTGCTTCTCCTTTAATCTCAAAGCTTGATGCCGAGTTCAGGAGATTCACCATCAACCCCAACAAGGTAGGCACGTATGAAGACTTCTATGCATTCCTGGAGCGCATGCACCATCTTGCAGATGTTCCTTTCCTGGTAGGATACACCGACCCTCAAGGTGACCTTCTCCCCATCAACAACGATGACAACTATCTCAAGGCCCTCACCTCCTCCAAGCCACCCCTCAAGATAGTTATACAGAAGAGAGGTTCGTGCAGAAGATTGATGTTTTATTATTTGTAGAGCAGATGTGCCAGAAAGTACATGTACCGGTAGTTATTTTCAATAATTGATATTGAAATTGAAAATATAATAGGTTACATGTACATGTAAGATAGAATTTGGACATTTTCTTCCCCTCATCAAAATATTTGTTTTTTAAACACAAGAGTAATGAAGTGTTCTAGGAAAAGATAAGCAACTTTGATAGAAATGCTGAGGTTGAGTTGATTTTTTCCCACTCCATTATGGATCATCTGGTAAAGATTCAATACTTGCAATGAGTCTAAGATGACACTAACATCCTATGGTAAAACTCTGTACAGGATTCAGATTCAGATCAAGACTCAAGAGGCTATGATGTTACCATAACATACAGTGTATGGACTTGAGACCTGGAAGAATAAAAGCATGAGTGATTTTTCTTCAAATCGTTCTCAAAGCTCATGAAGATTAATTTTCTGCTGTAAAATTTCTCCCTATTCACAAAATGTGTTCTATTCTCAAACAAGGAATTGAAACTAATTTTGTTGAGTTCTTTGGAGTGTAAGAATGATCATGATTTCTAATGGATTGCTCTAATCTTTTGTTTTTGTACTTTTCCTTATGTATTTCCTTTTGTCATGTAGATGAAGTCAGTGAAGGAGACATTCAGTATGGTAGCACAATACCCAGGAGAAAGAATAAGATTTCCCAGTACTTGCAAGTTTCTCAATCACCAAAGCCTCTCAAGCCCTTCAAAGCTATTGGCCTTCCTCAAGACTTCAGGAGAGTCTCTGCCATCATAGATGTAGACATTGTACCAGAGACTCACCGCAGAGTCAAACTTCACAAACATGGCTCTGACAAACCTCTTGGATTCTACATCCGGGATGGAACGAGCATGCGCGTGACGCCTCATGGACTGGAGAAAGTGCCAGGAATTTTCATCTCGCGCCTGGTACCCGGTGGTCTTGCCGAAAGCACAGGTCTCTTAGGAGTCAATGATGAAGTGTTAGAAGTGAATGGTATAGAGGTTTCTGGGAAAACGTTGGATCAGGTTACGGACATGATGGTTGCCAACAGTGCCAACTTGATCATAACGGTAAAACCTGCCAACCAGCGGAACACGCTGTCTAAGAAGAAGAATCTTGGGGTGTCGTCATCGCTCTCGCAATCCATGGCTAGTCTTCGCAGTCTGGATGAACTCAGCGATGAAGACGAGGTGCAGGACCACTCCGCGAAGCCCACAGAGACTGATGGAGATGGCGAGGAGAAGGGGAAGAAGACGGAAGAGACAAAGAGCGAGAAGACGGATATGAGGGATCATCACGGAGAGGGGGATGTGGAGATTACAAGGGAGAAGAAGGTACCCTCTGAAAAGATTTTATCACAATCCTCAGAGAAGATCAAGCATCCGCCAGACAATTCAGAGACAAATGCCATTAGTGATAACGAGGAGTGCACGCTATGAGGAAAACCTCTTTCTAGACTGAATAGTCGAGACTCATAATATACAAATACACATTGAATGGGTGTTGATGATGATGGTGATGATGTACTCTGCAGCAAGTGGACATTTCAGAAGTAAGATGTGACATTGTTCTTCATTAGTTCATTGACAACCCAGGCCATCGAAGGAAGCCCATGCACCACATTTGGGATACCAGAATGATGCTTGCAACGGAATTAAGAGAAGGAGGTTTTAGTTCCAGACAGAGGACAGGTGTGGTGGTAGGTATGATATCAAGGATAACATTCCACTCCCAAGAGACCTTTGGCTTGAGATGTGGATCGCATCTCAGCTATATATTCTGGCAAGATATGAGAAAGACCAAGGGTCAAATGGGGTCAATGTCCCAGAAAGGTATAAACAACATGAGAGAAGCACACAAGCCCATGGGAGCTATTTTATATGATGAAAGCATGGTAATGAATTTTGCTCATTAGAATACCCAGACGATGAAAGATTGCAAATGTATATTTGGTACATATTCGAATGATATGAACAATTTCTAGTTGATAGTTCGACCTGGGAATATTCCTCCGTGTATGTACAATGTACTACTGCTCATAATTATTTGAGAATAAGCTATTTTTTTTCTTCATGTGGTACTACAAAGACATCTGTATATTTTATATATTTTCCTTTTGCTCACTATATGTACTTGCTATATATATTTTAATAAAGTACATACTTTTTTCTACCCTGGTATTATGGAAGTATTAAAGTAGTTTGATGTTTGGTGTACCTTTTTTAAAATGTTGAAATAACCAGTCCATTCCACTGTTTTCTCAAATGGTTCTATGAATGTAGACTTCATGTACTATACTTGTACATTTTGGTTTAGTGTGCAAATGTTTATTTACAACAGTAAAATACAACGGAATGTGACCCTATCCGATTTCCCTACAAATTAGCATTTGGATTCTTCTGGAACAACAGGCATGTCTTCATCAGCTCGAGATTGCCAAATAGCCCGCTATTTCTGATTTGGGAAATAAGCCCCAAGTTACAAATCACGTCTTCATCAGCTCAAAACTCGAGTTCGAGAAATTAGCTTGAGATATGTTGCTCAGCGTTCGGGCATAGTGCGAGTCTTCGGGCTGGTGAGGACGCACCGGACAAATAGCGGGATATTTTGCAAACTAGCCCAAGATATCTTGGGATGATTATCTCTACCAAATATCCCGCTAATTGCAACTGCAGGCTGATGAGGACGCAAATTAGCTGGATAATTTGCGATCGGGATAGTTAAAATAGCGGGTTATTTGGCAAGCTCGAGCTGATGAAGACGGGCCTAATAAGACTTTAACCATTGTGATGCCATCACCGTTGCTAAGGTGGTACAGAAATGGTAATTACAAGGAAAATATTCTTCTAACCAGAGGAGTATAACATAAAGATATTTGTTATTTCTGTCACTTATCACAGAACAAGATTTAAAAGATTCCTGACAGTTTGTGAAAAAATAAACTAAAAATGCAGATCAATGAAACTATGAAAAACAATAATTAACATTTAAATTCATCATCAAGGAGGAGATACTATAATCTGGCTTGATGCTAACAAGGGTCAGGAGAAAATATGGGTCCCAAAATTCACTCATAAAATAAAAAATGCAAGAATGTAAACTGGTTTTAAATTTAATAGATGGACCCCCTATATTTTTATTTGGTTCCCAAAGAAAAGAGTTGTTGTCATCGATGTTGACTTACAGACTGTTGAAAATGTAGAAAAATTGGTGAAAAAAGAATGAGTTTTCATTTATTACGTTAAGAAAGTTATCTTATCTTCAGCATTTATTCTGGTCAGTACATGTTCTGAAAAGTACTACATAATGATATGTCTATAGTTTGAAGATTTTCTGTCCATTTTTGATGAAATAATTACAAATGCTTTTTATGTGTATGTTGTACTGATATTAATGTACAGGTAGCATTCCAATAATATGAATTGTATTTTTGTTACAATTGAATGAGGGAAGATTATAACCTGATACATACATAGCGTGTTGCATTTGTACAGTATCATAAACTGATATTTGGACACATAGATAAATGCAGTACTCTGTGTATTAAAAATAGTGATATATTCAGATCGATCAAATTGAATTGAATTGAATTAAATTAGAAGAAAAAAATGAATTGATTTGCTATAACTAGCTTCATGGAATTTCTCTAGAAAATCAATTGTGATTCTAAAATATTCATAGAGTTAATGTTTGAAGAAAATATAGATACGTGTATGAGAAAAAAAGTAAATGAGTTGTTGCATTGATATAAAAATTCAGACAACAAATACAATGGAATGAAATTATTAGCCTTTTCATAATAAACAAATAAAACGTAAACTTGCAGAAGTCTGGTCACAAAGGTTTTCAGGAAGTTTAATGTTTCAGCATACTTTGATGAATTATGCATAAAATCTGAAGATACTGATTGATTTAGTAGAATTTTGGTCACTCATTTTGATGTACTTTTTTTCCTTCTTAATCCCATACTTTGTTTTGTCATTTGTTAGACATGCTAAAAACCAGCTTGCCTACATGTATATTCCTATAATATGACTGTGTGTGAAATACAATTCCTTACCTTTACTTCAGAATTGCGAAATATTCGCAGGTTGGGAGATACCCAAAAAGAGATAAACTGGTCATGTGTCTTCAAGAAACACCTTGAGTTTTTCAGCCACGGAGATGTATTCAATGAAGTTTGCCGATAAATTGCGTGATAATATTCATCAGTATCCTGGCCACAGTTAGATTATGGTCACAAGTTTTGACACCCTTTGTTCCTACATTTTATGGTAGCCCTAAAATGATTTGTGAAAAGTAAAAAAATGCCATTATAAAGCAAAAGCTGTGCTTCATACCTTTAAAAGTCTTACTGCCAAACCTACTCCAAGCGGACCAAGAACTTGGCCATTGCAAAATCTTTGTTTCTACAACTGTAGTGTCAGTCATAGACGTGTAACCGGGGCATCACTTATGACTCTAAATGATGCGGTAAACTGCTGCATTTTTAAAGTTAAAAATAGTGACACTACAATCTGCTTCACAATTTTAATCTATTAAAACAGATCTCAGTGAAAAGGCGTAGGAGCTTTGTTGTGCGCAGTTGCCCTATTTTTTTTGGGGTGCAGATTCACTGGCATAATAGAATACACTGTAATAGTAGGAACAAAAGGGTGTCGGAATGGCTAAATAAAAAAAATGTATAGTTAGCTTTATGTATATGTTACTAATAAAGCACACAAATTGATCATCATAAGCACTTTTTCCTCTTAATTATATATTCTATTCTAGAAAAATGTTTTAAATGATGTGTGACAATTTCCTCATGCTCTGAGGTATATTCTTTGCATGCTTCGGTAATCAAGACGTCTGAATCACGTTTTGTTTGTGTATCAGTAAACAGGAAGATAAAAGCACATACATGTAGACTGCAAACATGACTTGCCTAAAACAGCTCATAGGCATTGGCATACCGTAAACTTTCCACTAGCAAAAAGAAAGAAGAAAACAAAAGTTTTTGAACTGTAAAAAGTATTACATGATTATTTCGATAGCTTGACCTATGTTTACAATAGAGGAAGTCGTAAGGTAATAGAAAATGTGCTTATTTGAAATCAAACAAACTCAAAGAAGCATGCCAAATGTCATTTGCAATTTTGCATCATTTACGAAAGTTATTTTCTTCTTTTTAAATGACTCCCGAAACCCATGGTTGAATGTCAGTTGGTGGGATTTTTTAATGAAGTAAAGCAGTGCCTTATGTTTCTAATTCTCTGATTCAAAAGTGCTATATAGATTTGACTTTGTGTTGGTTATTAATTGCTGCGAGATCAGTTTCAAAATGCGGTAGCTTAAAAATACTATCCATGCTTACAAAATCTGTTTGTGTACTTCACACATCTTCACCTATAAAAATGCTTTTATGAGATGTGTATTTCATAGGAATAAGCCACTTCGGAGATTATAAGCAATTATACAAAGAACCTCCAAATATCTAGAGGTCTTTTACACATGGAGACGTCCCACTTTGTGCATTTTAGGATAATCACTGCAAAAGTGATGGAGGTGCTTCATGAATTCCCTCTTGAAAAGAATACTTCCACATGTGTATCATAGAATGTACCGCCAATGCATAAATGAATAATGATTACATAACTTCATGAACATGTATCCAGCAGTCATCTCGATGTGTTCTACAGTTTTGTACAGATGACCTTTATCTGCTCGCAGATATTATCTCCGAAGTGGCTTATTGCACTCTGTAACTTTATCAAATCATTAGTGTGTATCAATTTTAGTTAACATAGATGATTCTTCATTTGATCTGGTACAGACCAATTGACCTTTTGTTTACAAACATACCTGTCATAGTCCCCATGCTATTTGCACAAGCACCATTTTATAGCCACATCACTACTGGATTGCACCATAATACGTGTATTTAGGTGTTGTTTTTCTCTTAAAAACCTGGCAGGCACATGCTCAATGTCACTTGTTACATTGTCTGTAAAATGAATGTTCAGAATATCAGCCAGTTGGCACAATACATGTACTTAATTCACAATTTAGCTTAAATTGCACAATGATTCCGGAGTCACTTTGTGGATTAACTTTACCAATGGCTCGTTGCCAGCATCACGAACAATGTCAAGATAATTTTGTATCTACTTCCTGTGAGCAGCTTATTTAGTCACGCATGTTCAGAGGTTCTAGTAATCTACCGGTACTTTTGTTGAATTGGGCACAATCCATGTTTATTTCTTCTGTAAATTAATGTATACTCTGTCTCCACGGTACATGTAAATCATCGGGTTTGATTTCAATAAAATGATGAAGAAAAAAAATTGTGAATAGGCCAACATTTGGGTATCTTGAAACAGGTAGAAAATCCTATTGTAACTGTATTTTTCATTGCCACACAAACAGGTATACATTCATACTGTATGTATCTGATTTCACAATTCATGTATTCAGTTAATCCCCTAGTATTCATTCGAAATTCAGAGACCATAAGAGAATTCATGCAAAATTTCAACATCAGAAGGGTATCATTATTAAAAAGTACCTACAAAAAAAAGTATATAGAAGTATAGATAGGCATTAATGAAAACAATGGCTAAAAATATGTATAAATTTTAAGAAATTATCAAATCTGTAAATTCATGTGTTACCTCCTACCCAAAGATATTGAACATGTACAAATACATTGTAATTAATATTGCAAGTTACATAGTAAAATATTTTTGGAACTCAATGTGCTTCCATGTTGTATCAATTGAGAAGAGACAAACAGAAAATAATATGCTTACATTTTGGTAATCTATAATTGTATTCATTTCACATAGGGTCACATGCTATATTGACGCAATTCATTATTGGTGTTATTTATGTTGAGCATTTGTTTGTGCAGTGGAGAATTTGAAGAAGAAGACAAAAATGTAAATATTGCGATATCAGACTTTTTCAGAGGCATATACTAAAACAGAAGGAGAAATCGAATGGAAGTAGAGGATTCTTAAAACCAAATTTTTCAGATAGTACCGGTAATATGCAGTGATATATTCGAGGCTGGAAGGCCAAAGAGTCAGGAGTCCGGTGAAAAACATCACCCTAGGTTTTCTTTTACAATTGACTCGGCCCAATGTCAAGCCAAGTACATTAACATAAGGCCTTAAGGCCAGACTCGACTATACCACTGGTAACTAATATGGCATTATGTTTTATAGTATTCCTAAGAGAGATCAAATCTAATTAGTTTAATTGCTTGTTGGTTGTTATGATTAGACTCATACCATGTTACATGTATTTTAATATGATTTTGTTTGATTGTACTGTACTTATGAGGTTCTTTGTTGAGCGATCCTCTGCAATGTGTCTGTATGACTTCTATCCATTTATTTCATCACAAACGGTAAACCTTCCCGATATGACCATAATTAATTAACTAATGGTATTTATAAATAACAAAACTAGTAGTCGATGGTCATTTCAAGAAATTTTCATTTTGGGATGAAATAAATAGAAAAGAAAACATTCCGTCATACAGTACACGAAATCGCCATGTAATTTGGAAGCTTGTGGGTGTAAGATGTTCTGTATTGCACTGAAAACTGTTACATTTTTGTTGGCAAAAAATCAACTCACGTTTGTGTAGATACCTTGGAAAATGAACAACACATACCGGTAACTCTGTTTATGTCTGTAGCTGAAAACATGATACATGAAATAGAGGAACAAGGTTCACAAAATAGTCAACAGGAATGGATTACTCATCCCCATAACATGAAAATTGATGTGGTTGTGATTTTATGTACGATGGACATGAACAGAGATAATTGCATGCCTATGATGTACAGTTCTGTGTCACATTCATGAATACATGTACTTGAAACCACAGTGTATGTCTAATGGGATAAATATTACCGATGGGTTAGCATAAATGCTATTAATATGTGTATGTATTAAGAATTGAGTGGAAGTCAGTTTCACTATTCATTCGCAAACGCAGTCAGACTCGTGCATGTTATGTATTGTATTTCTATACAACATGCTCCAACAAAGTATTTTCCTGAATTAATGTTTCTTATCCGTGTCTCATAAATGACATATCCCTAGAATATCAGTCTACGCAAAAACACTGCTTGTTATACCAAGGGACTAGCAACGTGCATCATGCAAATTCATTTTCTCTTGATAACTCGCCGAGTGGTGTGTACCACAGAACATGTCCTCATGTATATCAAGATAAATGCATGCAACGGGAGTGTAACTAGAGAATGACTATAAAGTTACACTAGGGATGTGTTCCTTGGTTACCACAGACGTGCAAGGGAGTTGGAAGAAACTATGTCCCCTGGGTCAAAGGGGGGCCCACCGCTACCTGTTGAGATTTTTATGACCTTCTCCCTCGTCAAACCACACTAATGACCTTTGACCTTACCGAAACAAGGAGATTAGGGTATACAGGTGTGGTGATATATTTAGTGCCTTTATGGGGGAAAAAATTGTCAAAGAAGCTGTAGGCCTTTTTTGTAGGTATTTATGGAGATATTATCACTATGGCAAGTGGTACAAGAGTTCAATGTTTTATATGTAATTGGTTTATGTTCCACTGTGTATTTTTTATATCGTGTGTTTGGCATATTAATTTCAAGCTATACCCTTTTTGAGCGTTTTTCCTCGCGACATGTGTAAATTTACATGTAGATGTTGCAAAAAATGTGTGACTATTATGTATTCCTTTGTATGATATTCTATTTTATTCCATTAAATGTATTATGGAATTGGAGATAGTAAGTATGAAAGAGCAGAAAATGAAGAGATTAATCTAATTTGGGTCCAAGTTTTTTGCACAGCACCTAGTAATATATGTTCCCTCACAACTGTTAAATTTGCTGCATTGTGGCATACAATTGTATAATAATATCATTGCTATGAATATACAAGTAGTACATGATCTTGATTAACAATGAGCTATCTGTAATAAAAACAAATGTACTAAAAAATTGTCATTGTATTACATATAATATGTATGTTTTCTTGAGATATTTGGTTACAATTGAACCCATTACAAGAGAGTGTAAATGAAACAAAGAATGGAGTATAGAGTGAGGGGAATAATGTGATGAGAGAGAGAGAGAGAGAGAGAGAGAGAGAGGGAGAGAGGGATGAACAAGGAGATCAAGTAAAAGTTGTGTTGAAATACAAAAAGATTTCATTTCAAAATGTATCTTGAGTGGAAATGAGGATTCTTTCAGAAATATACAACTACAACTACAACAAAATGTATCATGACTCTTTGATAGCCACTTGAAGAAAATTTAAAGTGGCTTAAAGGTAAAGTCCAGTTTTGGAAACGCCCCTCTCTCAAAATATGAAATTGAAGCTCTCATTACCAATCATGTGAAAGAATATGTTTTGACTAATGCGTGATGATAACAATTTTACCGGGAAACCGCCTACTAATTGATATATTTGGTAAATTATTACATCTATTGGGACCAAATAGATATCGCGCACGTGGTCGCGTAGTCCCATATACATCTTTCTGTGTACAGTGCTTGTAACTTTACCAAGACCGGGCCAAATTTCTTATCATTTTGACGTTTCCAGAACCTTGCAGTACACACCAATACTTATATGCTAGATGATCAACCTTTTCTGATCGATTTCACAACGTTTCTTTCACAATGCAATCGCATGACCAGAACTGGTCTTTATCTTTAAGGTTCTACTTCTAGTCTTAAAAATTTCCCCTAGGTTTGAGGTCATTCCATTAGAGACAAGTCAATCAACAATTAGGCATGTATCTTTGATCGATTACCTAGTCCCTTGCATAGGAATGGAAGTACATGTAGTTCTAGAGCTTTCAAGTTGAACCTGCCACAGCATCCATCTTTCCATAAATGCCACCCACCCATCCGATTTTACTGTTCATCCTGGATGGCTTTTATAGACAGATTTGATAAGCAATATAAATCAATGATACGTTTTCAAAAGATATGGAGATAAACCAACCAAAGATGACAGAAAACTCATGGGACTTCATATAATATTTCATATCAGATTTTATTCTGTACAAAGATGAAGAGAGCTACATGTATAATAGGACGGAAGGTCATGAAAGACGGAACTAATATCAGAGTTGTGCAAACCATAATCATTTTAAAGATCACATTCATATTGTACTTGATTATATATCACACACTGCAAAAAACATTCAAATATACATTGTTTTTAATATAATTATAAATGTCTGCCAAATTACAGACAAATATGATAAATGTAATCAAAGAGAAAATGAAATAAAAATATATATTTTAAAATAAGTAAAAAATAGAAATAAAAAACTTTGGCCCCCAATTCCCCTGAATTTCTCTTTTCATTAATTCACATATTTAATCTGAGAAAAAATCCAAATAACCACATTGTTCAAATAAACTGTAAAGAATGACTCCCTAAAATCAGCTCCTGTCAACCTGTTCCAATTCACAAGTTGATTCACATGCATATCATAAATTGAAGATATTATGCGTTATCACTTCTCAATCATACCCCCCAAAAGTGTAGGGGGAGGGGGGATGACCAGTACTAGTTCCAGCCAAAATATATTCTAATAATAGATCCCAAAATTTTAAAATTGCAATTTTCATTGATTGGAGACTTTCCATGAGACATATTTTGCAATTTTCAACCTTCTACTTGGTATGATGGTTTGTTCATATATAGCTCTTAATTAAGACATGCATAACAAGAAATAATTCTTCATTAAAGTTTCTCTCACTGGTCATGTTATGAAATATAAGAACTGTAGCGTACTAGCAGAATACATGCAATAAACATTTTGTAGGAATCAAATATTTGTTCCAATAAAGATGTACAATGCAAGATGTATACTAAATATAGCAGCATTTTGGAAAGCATGTATATAAAAGATCATGCTAAGTGAGAGTCATTTACAATTCGGTTGTTTTTCAATCAAATCAGTTTTTGATACATCACAAGAGTTGACTGGTTGGGACTAACTTTATAGTCCAAAGAGCTAGTCCAAAGAGCTCTTTGGGGATCTTGCATGTCTGCTACCCTCTACAGTTGAAATATATCAAATGTTTGAGTGGATATGTGCACAACTGCTGTTCCTCCTTTAAATGCTTGAGCAGTGCAAACATCTATATGTATATAGATAAATAAAAATATCTAGACCAGTTTTGGAAACTAGTACACTGGCTACAAGTATTTTCAGCCCAAGAGTCCTGCATAACTTGAGCACAAGCATTATACAAAGAACTTCTCGCTACCACGCATGAAATAATCATGGGCTGAGAGATACACTGTCCACATGTATGTACATGTACATGTGTGCCTCATTCATCTTAATCAAAAAATGATTTAGAATTTGAAATGTAACAATCATACTGATTGAAGAAAATGAATCGGGGCATTGTTTCATAAAACTGTCATTAGTACAAGTCTGCTGACATCCAATAGAAAGGCCTGTTAAGTTTAATACACTTGCTTCAATGGGTTGTCGATGAACTTGCACAAATAAATGTATGAGGCCTTTGTGAAACACTGCACAGATCTCTACTAATATGAAGAATAAAAAGAATTATATGCCAACGTATTTCAGATTATCATGTTATTCCTATAAACATATTTATGCCAGAATTTGGTATCTCAATGAAAATGAGTGATATCAAGTGCTACTAAGACACGTTGGGTAAGAAATACAGTGTAATTACACAAGCCATTCTTGTTATCTTTGAATAATTCTGATCTAGTTTGCTCTGCAGGATTATTCACCTATAAATGCTTCTTCATTTCAAACAATGCATGCATGAACAGCAAAGGGCCATCTTGTATTACTATTAACAAAGATGTCTGACTACCGTAATTCTTCAACAATGAAATTCTTTCACATCATTCAAAGGTTGGAGTGACTTACCAACTTTAGAAACAAATAAAACAGCCAAGGCAAGACAAAGCTTGGATTATACTGTATCTACAAAATGAAAACAATTAGCAGAAGGCCTGTAAATGGTAATAGTTACTTCAAAATACCAGAATGATAAAAAAAAAAACAAGATTGAAATCAAGGTGGGCTGAAATCAAATTGGTGGAATATACATATAATTTGCAATACACACATCAGAATAAAATATAAAATCTCAATACGTAATTCACATGAGTATATGCATACATTTCTTTACATTCATTTACATAAATTGTATTGCATAAAAAATGATTGACAATCAAGGTGTTGGTAATATCAAAGGGTACTAGAAATATAATGCTTTAATAACTGATTTTTAATAAACCAGAAGATTAAACAAAAAGGAAAAGAAATAGTAAAACACATGCATTTAGTGTTGAATTTTCAATGTCTTTGCCATGACCGATAATTGATCATATTTGTGACCACAGTTACAGCGTTGGTCAGGGATATGAAATTTGACTTTTGTTTTGATGATTATGTATCCATAACCTTGACCAACACTATGGTTTAACTTTAAAAAGAAGCCTTCTATAGCGACCACCTGTAAAGACAGACTACTTGCCTACAAGGACCACATCCTTTGTTTCCCTTGTAAAAAGTTTCTCAATGAAACATGCATCACATATGTACATAAACACGACCTGCCTATACAGACCACTTTTCTTGTCTCTCCCGAGTGATCTTTATATACAGGTTTCACAGTACTACACAAGGTGGTAAAATGCCGGCATCCCAGGGCCTGGCTAAAGTTGCGACTGTTCATTGATATTCACCTAAATGCATTGAACCGTATCCTAAACCTTATACTATGCTAGTGTCCAAATCAGGTATAATTAACAAATTTTTGCAGCCAAATGCAAACAGTGTTTGCCAGTTTTTGAACACATAATATTAGTGATAAAATGTTATTATGACATGGAAAAGTATATATGTAAAACAAATCTGAAAGAAAAGAAATTTATGAAAAAGTGGTTAGGTTACCTTTTACAAAGTGTTTCTGATTGTTTATTTCTTCTAAATTATTTTGCCAAGTAAATCTGTGATATTTTAAAAATGAACTGCAATTTGTAACTGATATCTATAAATGTATGTTCTTATCATATTTTGAATGGCCAAGAATTTCATTTTTAAATTCTGCATGTATATATCTCTTCTTGTATACTTATGCAAACAATATTATTTAATAAAGGAACCCTGTCGAAGGGGGGGGGGGAATTAACAAAGGAAGTTAGTTAGAGGTCGTAAGTTTTCTTTTGTTAAGAGACCTTGTGTTTAACTGAATCAGTAGAATAAGGACCGTTGTGTTCGATTCAGATCAATTGCAACACTTCATAGTAAGACAGGAACCTGGAAACTATGTTCATTGAGTGCCAATTATTTCTCCTACAATATTTGATATGTCATTAATTTATACATGTATACATGTACAAGTGAATGATTACAATGATCATTCCCATAAATCATAATTTGGTCAATTCATCACAAGATATTTAGGCAAGTCCAAGGTATGTCCCATATGTCACCAATGATTACTGAATTGTATTATTGCATTATAAAAATAAATTCACAAAAAATATCATTTATTTGACATTTGTCTGATTCAAGCTCAAGTAGGGCAATCAGCTTGATACAATAATTGGATATACTGAAATCTTGGATGACATTGGTAAAGTATGGACAAAATATTTTGGACTTGCCATAGATACAATCTGCGCATGGGCAGATAAATGTTTGTACCAAAATTGTAAAACCCATCGAGACGAATACTGGATTCGTGCTCATGAAAGTTACGTAATTATGCTTCTCATTCATGCAATTCTCTCCCTTGAATTATCCATTCATTCTTTCAAACCTTTCTCCCTTCTTTCTAGGATGGTCAGTTTTGGATCTCGATGGGGTTGAAAATGTTCATCTCCTTTCTCAGCTTCATCATATCAAAGGAGCCATCGTCGGGCGTCGCCCTTTCCGGTGATTTGGGATTCAGGCCGTAGCGCTGCTTTGTCGGTTCTTTCCCTCCTTTACTCCTCTTCTTGTCCTCTTGCAACAGCTTTGAACGAGCGTCGGCTTTCTTCTTGCCCTTTGTCTGATCTCGTTCATGGTTCTGTTTCCTTGACAGCCAATCTTCGAAGGTCGAGTTGCGATCTTTCACCCCACCTTTTCCTTTATCCATCTTTGAAGCTCTGTATAGATAGAAATAAAGCCATCATATTTCACATGAGTGTTTTATGTTTTGGAAGAAATATTGATTGTTCTAGTACAAAACATGAGATATGCTTAGCACGAGTAAGAAGAGCAAACCATTCTTTAGGTTTTGCCATACAAAAATTGCTACCATTACATAAATTGCAATTATCATTTATTAAGTTGTCTATGAATGCATCATGTAGAAATATCCACAATTTGCTGCATATACAATACTTTTCAACTGTTTTACATGTGTAAGAAGTAGGGACACTTTGGTATAGCAGTACTCTCAATTGGCTTTAAGTCACTAGGTTGAAAGTTTGAGTCTGGGACCAGTGGAAGAATTTTCATGATTGAAAGTCGATTGAATGAAACCCTGAGTAAACCCAGACAATTTAAAGACTATTCTTGAAAGGTGGTTCTAAATATATGCTTCATATGTTTCATCTACTCCAAACTCAAACTAGGGAAGTCCTACTTCTACATGTTACTACACTGAAAGAAATGACGGCATGCTTACTTCTTTCCACCTGCTCTTGCCTCTGCTTCTTGCACATTCTTCAACGTCTCCATCCCAAGTCGCACCTGAGTCCCTACCTCCTCTTGATCAACCAGCCAATCATCATCGACCTCCCCGTCGCTCGACCACCCACTTGAAGCAGACTCTGGTCGATGTTTTCTTCTTGGTGCGCTGAGCCTCGTCCCTGAGAATTCTCCCGTGGCAGTATCTGTGTGGTGTACATCTGTGCGTAGGCACCGTTGAACCACGTCTTCAGCTTTGAGTCGTACATCTGGTGAGCCATGCGTCCACTTGAACGTGCGATTGGCTTTTGCTTTGCTGCCCTCTGCTGCCATTGGTAGAGGAAGATCTGCCTCTCGCAGGATTTGTGGCCCCACAAACCAGCAAGGACCAGAGGGGACTTGTTCTCAATGTCTGGATCGTCAATTGTGGCGCCGTTGTGCAGCAGGACCTCAACAGCACTATTCATGCCTTGAGCTGCTGCTATATGCAAAGCAGTGCGGCCATTTGCAGTCTTTGCATGTACATCAGAACCTATGGGTATTGACATTTTGAAGGAATATTTTACTTAAGGGCCAATTATACATTTCTATTCTTCACATTTATCAACTTTCAAAAACTTGCACAAAACTGATAAGCTTCTACAATGTAGTTCACTTAAAAATAAACCTACAAAATGAACTATATGTGTTTCCTGATAGTGCATTCTTACCCTGTATAAATCTACCAAAACTAATTAAGTGCAATTTTATTTTACTATAGACAGCTAACAGACCATACTATGCTTGGTAAATCAAGCACAACTTTGATTTTAATAGTTAACATGGCACATTGAAAAAGGCACATATAGTTGTCTGACACTTACATGTAATACTTCAAATCTTACACTTAAGTTTTTCAAGACTCTTCTAGAAAAAGGTCATTATTTTATAATTAAATTAAATGGCAAGGATGCCCACCTTAGCTTTCTGCAGAGCAGATTGATGGGATGGGGCATTCACTGGTTTATGTACCAAAGGGCCACTTTAGTATAAAGTGTATGATTCCTAAATTCTGACCTATCTGTCACACTGGTACATATTCCAAAATCTTTGGGGAAGTTGAATAAAAGCATTTTGGATAAACCTACCTCCCTCAATGAGTTTCTGTACCATGTTGACATGACCTCTGTGAGCAGCTATACAGAGAGCAACAAAAGCTCTGTCTGCTATCCATGCCTGCCTTGACTTCTCTCGCATGGTCTTTGATGATGGAGTCTCGTATGTTGTGTCCTTCGTAACTCCCAGCTTCATCACCTGATCGTCAGATAGATAGAGAAAGAAAGTGTTCTCATTAAACAGCCGACTACTGAATGCTCTCATTACCATCTAAGATTAATAAAAGGGTTGTCCGGTCCAAGTAGACAATGAGTCAACAAGGTATGACTTATTTGAATTCTTACAAACACCAATGGTGATATTTATGTGTTTCTTTGTATTTTTTCATATAGATCAGTAAATTAAAATCTGAATTTTCAGCTACTGACTCATAAACAGCAGCCCCAAATTCTCTTCTAATACTCTAAACTTGACATCGACTTATGAGCTTTTCAGTGTGCTTGAAAACCATAAAAAACTACTGCATTCATGATCAATATGCTACAGTGATGTGAAGATTTTACTGCATTAAAGAGATAGGGTAAGTGAAACAAATTAACTTCTTCACAAACAAGATATAAAGAGTGCTGGAAACGTTATCGTTATTGAAATTAGGATGTTTTCTTTCATAACCTATGCCTCTACTCGTTCAAATTTAGATCATACCTGATTCACATCCCCTTTTGCTGCTGCTGAGATGAGACTTTTCCATGTGTTCCAGACGTCTAGATTAATGATTGCACCGGGTACTATGTCATGGTGTTTGACATCACTATCATCCATCATGTCGGCTGAAGAATGGAACACAAGAAAAGAGTTTTAATTCATATGATAAATAATTTTTCATATGTTAATTTACCAAATATTGACTGATGGCTGCTACATGTGTATTTTCATTATCTTTCAAACAAAAAGGGATGAATTTATTTTCTCACTAATGAATAATCCTATACATGGATGTCAAATTTAGATATTACTTAGGGATATATATATTCCTTTTCAGGGGAGGGGTTGCAAAGTGACCAAGCTGATTACCATGTGCAAAGCACTTTATAATAACTTCTTAGTAATCAATGAATTATTGTGATTATGTTTTTTCAATCTAATACATATTTGACGATGTGTAATAAACAGACTTTTAGAGGTTGAAGCAACCTACATGGAAGTAAATATGCAATTACATATGATGCCATCCCCTCTGTTCCAATCCCCCATGGGCTTGAAGAGAATTAATTTAATTTACTTTTTTTTGGGGTAAAATGGATGGCATCAGGTTCAAGTGAAACTGCTATCATTCGGATTAAAACTGACCTTCATCAAGATAAGTTAATCTTTGCAGATGGCTGGGTATCCCGGTAACAAACTCCATCCTGGATTTCAAAGCTCTTATCTTCATCTCCTGGTACACCTCCTTCATGACAAAGATTTCATCAGTGAAGAGCTTTACCCGCAGCTCAAAGAACCTGCCCTTGGTCTTGGCGCTCCCTGGTTTGTCCCCCATGATTGGGGATTGTCTCTTCACAATGTTCCAGTAATCGGTTGCTCTCTGCTAAACCCAAACGTCATCCAGATTTATAGGTACTGGTAGGTTTGTTGTGTACTTCTCTGATAGTACAAGTCAGTCACTTCTATATCAAGCGGCATTTATAACATCTTTGGCCTTGAGGTGTACTGTTAGGTCTGAAAATGTGAACAAATAAATATACATGTATATCAGAAAATAAGTGTTTAACACATGCAGGTACTTGTAATAAGATTTGTCTACACATCAAGTAAAATATAATAATCAATATTGAGATATCTGACTATATTATAAAATCAAGTAGATCAGTTGTATTGTTTGGTTAACTTGTGATATTAAAAAGGGAAGTAAAATGAGAGAAGTTATGATAGTAGCATTTTGATGCTAAATTGCTAATCACAACTATGATTTGATTTCCAAGACACCAAACTATGAGTAGGATGAACACACCAGCTGGACTGGAAGCCTGATTGTTGAGACCACAGCAAGCGAGAACCAATCATCCACAGCTACAACTTAGGAGGGGATATCTTGCAAGCCGTACCTAGTCAAGCCTATCTTGGAGTGGAAATTCATGAGCAACTCGGTTGGAAGCCTCATATTAATGCCGTTGCAGCGAAAGCAGGAAGAACCTTGGGATTCCTAAGAAGAAACATCAGCAAATGCTCATCGCACATCAAACAACAGGCCTACATCTCCCTGGTACGATCCCAACTGGAATACGCCTCCGTCGTCTGGGATCCATACAGACAAAACCAGATCGACCAGCTTGAGAAAATCCAAAGAAGGGCAGTACGCTTCATATGCGGAAACTACCAACGAGATGCCAGCATCACCAAAATTAGAGAAGATCTAGCACTCCCACCCCTAGAGGAGAGACGCAGGCAAGCCTGAGTAACCATGTTATACAAAGCCGTCAATCACCTAGTCGCAGTACCAATTCCAGACTACATCCAACCAAGACTCCGTTCAACACGTCAGCAACACCGACACAGATTCATGAGACCCAGCTCCAACTCTGACAGCTACAGGCACAGTTTCTTCCCAAGAACACTCCGGGACTGGGATGAGCTCCTACCAACTTCATTGAACTGCCCTCTGTGGAGAAGTTCAAGGAGCCATCAGTGCCTAAATCATAGGAGGAACTGTTTTTACTCGCACAACTTGTATACATACGCACGTTGCACTAATCAATCGTGACCACTATGAGAGACACCACACCACAATTTCCTCGTTTAGTTGCTGAAAAGGCTTTCGACGAGTACTGGCATAGAAGTAGAAGAAGAAGAAGTCTGTGGTGTCTACCATCTCGTTGTGGATTTTGTAGAAGAGGGTAAGTCTTGAGTGTTCTCTTCGAATCTGCAGAGGCCATCCCAGTTACTTGATTACGTCCCCAACGCTTGAGGTGTTACGGTAGGCCTACTCGGTAGTTCTTTTTTCAATTAGCTGCTGCCTTTGCTGGACTGGACTCTTTGTCATTTGACAGAGGTTTGACTTTGGAGTTTAGTTTAGGGTTTAACTGGAAGATCATGACAGCAGCAAATAACAATAACTGTAGAATCTACCATCATTGTAAATATGAAGGAAAAAAAACCCCTAGTAGTCACTAAGTAGACCTTCTAGAGTCTATTTATTTTAAGCTAACTAAGCAAAGTAAGCTTAATTAGTGTTTGATTCTCTTTTTTTCTCAGGAAAATGCTCAGAAAAATTTCCTCTCATAACATTAACAGTTATTTATTAACACTTTATTCTTTAACAGTCTAGATCTATATTCAAAGACAAATTCTTGGTAATTGATGACACTGACAGACACGTACCGGTACACTAAATTTTTAAGTTCTAAATGTAAAGTGACAGTGAATGCAGTCATGTCATTTCAGTCATTTCTGTACTAGATCTGTCTAGACCTCTAGGCTCTACTAGTACTACTTCTACTTACTTACCAATTATCATGCACAGCTCCCCAGCTCCCGCCTCCCGGCCCTGACTACTCCCGGTCCGATCCCGTGGGCCGTGTGATCAATTGGAATTGATCAATTTCCCTAGATCTTAGACTTAGTTAGAGTGGTCACCGGACTCGTCTCGCCTTTCTTCTCTAACAAGTAACATGATGAATAACTCAACACTGGCGAATGCTTTAGGGGTTCCGCAGACCGCAGGTAAACAATTAATTCAGCATGCAGGAGCTCGACGTATTTTGTGTAGAGATCGCGAGAGAGCGTCTCTGGCAACACAACAAGTCGATTATATAATTAATTGACGCATGCGTAGTTATCATCCTGAGCTGCATTGCCGTCTTAATAATGTTATGATTAATTGAGTTTTTATGCATTTTTATTAGTTAATTGCAATTAAATAGACTTTTTGATTAATATAAAATGGAAATCAATTTTGTTGATAAGTTGAATTGAATTTTTTTTTAAATAGCAAATTATAAGAAATGTGAGTAAAAATAAAGTGCGAACGAGGACATGTGAATATTCGGCCGCTAGCAGTGACTAACGCCGTATTTAGTTTAGAATCCTTCTTTTGAGCGATCTGTCTCTCTCTGTAATCAAGTAACCATCTCTAAAGATGATGAGATTACCTCTTCAAATGTTGGTTCGGTCAACGGTTAGTATAAATTCATACAATGGCTGTGATCCCTAAGGAAATGTGTGCAATTATATAATTATTTGCAACAGTCCCACATGTTTGAATTTGTGAACTGTTTTTATTTCAGCGTCTGAGCTGAGGGCCTGAGCTGAGCTGAGTTTGACTTTGAGTTTGAGACTGTGGAATGGTGACAGCGATCTTACTGCCTTATATATGTCTACCAGATTATTTTATACACCTATACACTGTGCAAAGCCAACAGAATCCACTTTATTACTTGAGTGTAGAAGTCTTACTCTTGGATCAATTGAATTTTAATGACAAAAATGTTAAATCTGAAGTTTCACTTTCAGTGAAACGTGTAGCGACTAGTGTTAAGTGTACGTGTGAATTGTGATTGTCATGACTCATGATTGTGATTTGTGTCTTGAAAGTGAAATGCTGCTTGATTTAACCTTAAGGGCTAGGCGATAATATGAAATATGATACTGATATCACGTAGACTTAATTGGCACCCTATAAACCCCTGCGTGAAGTAGCCTTAAGGGCTTGGTGATAATGTGAAATATTGATATTGATATCACCAAGCCTTAACTGGCTCCCATAGACCCGTGCGGAGAGGCATGTCAACAACCCCTAAAATGCGTCCGAAATCACCCCTTCCCACGCCCGACCGATATTGGACAGTGGCCTCGATGAATTTTATGCCACTTCTACATCTAATTGCCTACGAAAATTAAAAATCACATTTAAATTTAAGGAAATATTAGCAAATATCTTACCAGAGAGGTTTCTCTTCACGTGTAAGCATGAGAAATTCGCTTTGCATATGAATAACATTGACCTCTGACTCGTGTTGATTGGACTTCCGTAAAAGTGCTGCTCCCGTAACATGTGCTGTATAACACTATAATATTTCCTTAAATTTAAATGTGATTTTTAATTTTCGTAGGCAATTAGATGTAGAAGTGGCATAAAATTCATCGAGGCCACTGTCCAATATCGGTCGGACGTGGGAAGGGGTGATTTCGGCGATTTTAGGGTTGTTGACATGCCTCTCCGCACGGGTCTATGGGAGCCAGTTAAGGCTTGGTGATATCAATATCAATATTTCACATTATCACCAAGCCCTTAAGGCTAGCGTGAAGAGGCAGGTAAACGAAACCTAATGCCAATGCCATGGTAATGACTAATGTGTTCGTAATCACCCCTTCCCGGAAGTTCCCGGACCTGACGAACATTGCACATTGGCTTCAGAGTTCGCTAGTGGACTCTTCTTTCTTCTCATAAAAATCAGTTATATCAAAATATGACATTTTCGTACCGAAGTGATGGCAAGTTGCTTACCTTTTCAGTGTTCCTGATGATAAGTAGTTAGGGTGCGCTTTAAAGTACAAAAACGCTGACCTCTTACAAGAGTTTGCGATATTGGTTCCGGCTGAAATGCAAAAACATGCGGTATTCACGAAAAAATATTTTAACATTGCCAGTTAGATACTGTATGATAAAAGCGATTAGTTTATTTTACGAAGGCACACAAACAGAGTTCGCTGAATTTAACGAACTTAATCACATATGTGCTGTACATGCAATTCTTGTAGCTGTACCAGAATAAATGGTATTATTATGCTCTCTCTTATCACTTTAGGCCCAGCAGCTGAGGACCTTACACACCAGTAGAGCTGCTGCATCAGGACAACTATTTGTGGTATGTTACAATACATTTAACAACTAAATTATACATACCCCTTTACTTTTTTTTTTTTGGGGGGGGGGTGTTTTTCATAACTCAAGAGTCAAGAATGAAAGGTGGACCGGTTGAATTAGGGCCTTTGTCGAAAACTTTTAGATGTAAGCTTTGATATGTCATATTCTCAAGAAGCATGAATTGGAAGAAGAAAAAAAAAAAGCTTTTCACATACTTAAACAATTACTAAACTTGGTAAGGGTATGAATAACTTAGTTGTTAACTGTAGCTAACTTGAAAATAAGTTGGTTGGGCTAAATTAAGAAGTAAACCAATGAATTATGACATGATGAGTCTTTACTAAACCAGGGAACTCTCATCTTAGATATCTTTGATTGTATTATAAGAAATAGCTTTCCCAAATAGTTGGTAACCAAGGGAGCATTGTGATTTTCAGTGACCCTCTTTCTTTTACTTCCTTCCCCCACTTTTTTTTCAAAGATTTCACATTGCTCTTTGTGTTTGATCCTTTGTTACTGAACTGCTGTTATTTTTCTTTCTTACTTACAGCACAGAGATACGGAAGCCAACAACCCTAATACTCCATTTGAATTTACAGAAGAGAATATGAAGGTAAGTCACTGATGTCAGTGACACAGAGACAAATTTACTCTACTGTAGATATAGTTGTTGACTGTAAAAACTAGAAACTTTCATGAATTTGGCAAGTGGATGAAACTTCTGACAGTTTAATCAGTATGAAGAAAATAAAGAATAACATGAAATGGAGCACACAGAACTCAAGTTGGCCTTGGGTTCCCCTGCCGCCCCATTTTATGCAAATGCGTACAGGTGCATCAAGCAGTCTACTCATGAGTCACTTTTATCTTAATTGAGAGTGTTTTTAAACTTTAAAAAGATATCTTTTAGAAGTAATGTTTGAAGTTCATATTTTGAAAAGTAGTTCAATGTGCTAACATACAGAATAAGATATTTTTTGGTGATTGGTACACTTTGAAAATACTAGCTATTATCTTTGGTTTTACATGAACGTATCTTGATCTTCCCAGAGAGTAAATGACATCATAGCCAACTATCCTGAGGGTCACCAAGCAGCAGCGTGTCTGCCAATCCTTGACCTTGCCCAGAGGCAACATGGATGGACACCCATCTCAGCCATGAACAAGGTAGCAGATATCCTCAAGATGCCTAAGATGAGAGTCTATGAGGTCGCCACTTTCTACACCATGTTTAACAGGTAATTGAAAAGGTCTACAAACAATCTAGATACCCCAAATCAACCGATAACCAACAAAATAATGGCAATTCAGATGATGTAATTTTTGGTTCAGTTTTAATAATAATGATAATGATTATAATAAGTCATTTATATAGTGCTGTTACACGTGTAAAAGGATTGCACAGCGCTTCAGATTTCAAACAAATTAACATACAAGAAGCAAAAGTTAACGATAATCATTGAGAAGGAGAGTTTTGAGAGCCTTAATTTTTAATTCTTACTTTAATTCTGGAAATTAAGTAAGAGATAGAATATCACAAGTCTTTTATGGTCAGACTTTCTGGCAAGTACTATATGAAGATCTGCACAAGACACTCATTATGAATTTATGTTTTTTAATTTTCAATGCAGAAGAAAATGTTAAATCATTGTTATGTGATCAGATAGTCGTACCTGATTGATTGAAAGATTGATTAGGCAATGTAATACTGCATTGTATTAACTTGAATTCTATGAACTATGATTTTCCTCTCAATCTTTTTTCAGGAATCCAGTGGGCAAATACCACATTCAGATCTGCACAACAACACCATGTATGCTGAGAGATTCAGACTCAATTCTTGAAGTCCTCATAAGGAAATTAGGTGGGTAGAGCAAATGTACAGCTACATATCAGTGAGCAGTTACCAGCAGATTCGTTTGTATGAGTGATCAGACACTAGATCCTGTGACAGTTTCTGAAGACTTTATTTCATCAAAAGTTTAGGGTTAGGGTTGCAATTGGCGTATAGGTTAGATTTACCATTAGGTATTAAAGTGTTGGGTCCGAATTTGTAGGAATTTGATTAATACAGGAAATTACCATTGAGAACTTTTGCCCAGGAGCATATGTCATCCAAGTACAACTGGTTTGTTTGAAGAAAAAAAAGTCATCTTCTTTTTTATTTCCTACCATGTGAATTTTGTTTTCATCTGGTTAGGCAAATGTTACAACTGGTTATCTAGATTGTAACTACCTTTGATTTTCTCTACTTTTATCTTTTTTTTTATGAGTCAGGAAACATATTAGTCATGGCAGGTTTGATCGGAAACAAAATAAAATGCCATAGTGTTTACCTGTAATAAAGTGGTTTGATGCCATGTGAATATATATGGATGCGTAGTTAAAGAAATTAAGCATTCAATATTAGTTTGTAGCTCATGTTTGCTAGTGGCAAGTTCTGTTGCCTTTTTAAAAGACCATTTGCTCATTGCGAGATGACTTCCCATACAACAGAACTACATGAGTGTCTGTGATTGTTTACTTTAAGTCAGCAGATACCCTGAGGTAATATTTCAAACATAATTGAAACTATGCCTTCATCTTTTCTTCGTAGGCATCAAAGTTGGAGAGACAACCAAGGACAACATGTTCACACTGGCCGAGGTGGAATGCCTAGGAGCTTGTGTGAACGCACCCATGGTGCAGATCAACGACAACTACTATGAAGACCTGGCGGTCAAGGACATGGAGGAGATCATCGATGACCTGAAGGCTGGCAGAACTCCCAAGGCTGGACCAAGGTTAGCATGATCAGGATGAGTGTAGTGTTCTGTTCTCACTTTACTTGTTCGCCATGAGCACATAAGTCATGTGGAGTTGGCACATTTTAAATACTTCATATTATTATTATCATCAGTAGTAAGTAAGGATGCTCAATAGATAACCACCCCTGGACTACAGCCTTCATGGGAAAACTACCTTCTGGACAAATACCATTCATACATTACGAAGAAACAAGTCTGAATTGTGTATCTACAACTAAAAAAAGACACATTTGGATATACAGCGGTAATTAGTTTACTGGAAGAGATGGGGTAGGGAAGTTGGCAGATGGGAGGGAGGGGGGATGAAGATTGAAATTTAATTGGAGGAACTACAGGGGTGATCAGTCAGTTGCTCCGATACAGATCATCAGTAATTTCAGACTGTATAGTTTTGTCTTTGAGAGTGATCCCTAAGAGATGCTTTTACTTTATTATAAACCAACTGTCATGAACAGCCATGGTTATATTTGAAGTCAAAAGTGCTTGTAACTAAATAATAAGACAATCCCTTTTTCATCCATGCTTATTTCTCACAGGAATAATAGGTTTGCATCAGAGCCAGAGGGCGGTCTAACCAGTCTCATTGAACCACCCACAGGGCCTGGATTCGGTGTACGGGACGACTTGTGAAAAGAACCACTGCTATTAGCTTACTAGAAATAAATAGATTTTTATCAAATGGTTTTGTCATTTCGCTTATGAATGTGTACTGGTATACCTCTTGGAGTATTGCATACAAGTAACATCACTGAAAAACAGGCAATTTTGTCTTGTTGTACATGTTCATCATAAGAATCCCTCTGGAAGCCCATAGGGTAGTGCCCTTTGGATTGTTTTACAGGATGAAAGATCTTGTGAATTTCACTTGATGGGTTGTAAATAGATGGATTCAGATTTGTCTGGAAACAGAGCCCCATATCCCTGCCAAGTTTTGTATGGAGTGACTGTAGAATATGGGATAAAAGATGGAATATTTTTGTCTTTAACTCTGGGAAAGCAGTTGTTAACCTCCATACACTCAAATATAAGCACTGGTTTTGTGTTGGACTTCAAAAAGTGTGATCTCCACTCCATAGAGAGAATGAAAAGCCACATAAAAGTAAAAACAAAGGGAATGTTTTCTGTGTACAAACATTTCTTAAAAATACTGGATGCAATGAAAAGAGATGAAGAAACAAGAGGAACTACTTTGAAGATACATGTAATAGATTTTTCTGTTTGTTGACAAAAAACTGGCAGAATCTTCAGTATTTTAAAGTTTAAACAAAACAACTACTCTGAATATGTGTGACAAATATGTTGGTCTATGAATGATATAATAAATATGAAGTTCTTTAACTCATACAGTGTACTCAATATTATGTTCTGTTTAGTGACTTGTAGTATTTCACCCCTTTTCTGATTTTCTTCGTCTGTAGTTAAATGCATGTTTATATAATGGGGATTACACAATCACTTTTGTTTCTTAATCGTACCCTGGACACATTCAGTTTTAATAGTAGGCATCATTTTTCAAAAACGTTGAAGGAATCAGCCTAGACTTATATGTACATGGACCAGCATGAATGGTCATAGGAGATGAGCCGTTCACATGAGGGAAGGGGGCAATTTGTCTCAAGAGTCACACAGGGAATTAACACACATATCAGGGCCCCGCTGCATAAAACTCAACATTGATGGTAACTTTGCCATTAATGGTAACTTCCATGGAAACCTTGATTTGATTGGCTATCGAGTGATGTCGCCATGGTAGTTAATATTGACAGCAAAGTTAACATCAGTGGTAAGTTTTATGGAACGGGGCTCACGCTGGTCACTTTTATGATAACTGTAGAAGAGGATAGTGAGGAGATCCCATTAGATAACATTATTTTTGTGTATATTTAAATCTGCCATCTCTCTCTCCACCTCTCTCTTCTCTCTCTTCCCACTCTCTCTCTCTCTCTCTCTCTTTTCTCCTCTCTCTTATGTAATTCATGTTTACAGTCATGCTCTTATTTTGCCATTGTCCTCTCTATGTCCTGCACGATCACACACTTCGTAATAAGAAACCTCAATTCTGTTTTATTACATGATTGTCACATTTTTATTTCACAACAGTGTGCATCATTTCAAAATCAGAGAAACTCCACAACAACAATAATTCATTAGAATATGGAGCATATTGATAATTCATGGAAGATCAGTTACCTTATTCATGAAAACAATAATTACATATTAACAGCAGAAATCTGATTTGCTATATCTAAATATATTATACTCAGTGAAATAAGGCTCAAAATGAAGCTCTTCCACATCCTCCTTCACCCTCTCTCATTTTTCTTGTATTCTTTATCCTATTCAACACAGGATAAAAGGAAAGTCAAATTTCAGCAATAAGAAAAGATATTTGGTACAAGTGTTTTAGATTTATGCCACTGAGCCTGCATCATCGCTTTTCTATTTCTATACCTTCAAAAACTGATTTCATATGATGATACATCACTAGCCCTTAAATTTCCAATGACTACAGAATTTTATAGTTTTATATCAAACATTAAATGTCAAATATTGGCCTGTCCTACAGTATAGCAATGCATGTATGAAGAATGAGCGCTAAAAGCTCTTGTCTATTATTGCAACAAGTCCAAAATATAAATATGCGTTCAATGAGACACAATCATTTGTTTGATACAGCACTAACCGAGAATATTTTTAAAGACATTTAACACTGCCAGGGTGTATTCACTTTCTACACCCCTCACACACACACATGAAATATGCATATAAATACATTTTCTACTTTTCTACAATTGTTACCCCTCTCCACCATCCCCAGCTTATTAAGCACAAATCAGAACAAGATGCTTTGTTACTAATCCATATATATTCTATATTTTAGTAAAAATGCAGTTTGTTGCAGCGGTTTGCTAAAAGCTGTTTCTCTTTAATAATAATATTCTGTTCTGGTATAGCACATATCACATTGTAATATAGCGTCCCTATGTACTTCAAAAGAGCCATGGAAATGATTACCCTGTCTATAGCTCCGCAGCCGTTATCAGCGCACGGTGCATATCAAAGTATAATCTTGATGACATAAACTAAGCCCTTACATCAATTTTCACAAGGTGACAATACATTCTGGTATTCTATTAGGAAGAAGAAAAATACTTTTTGGAAAAAATGAACTTAAAATATTTATGCTATTTGTTTACAAAAGCCAACACAAGGTGATAAAAGAAAGATATGATAGGATATCTAACATACAATGGTTCAAGGTATACTATTTGGAATACTGACCAAAACTCAATTGTGAATACAATACAGTCAAGTAAGAATAATGTAATGCCTAAGTGACACCAATGCTTTTCCAATTTCGATGTGAAAACTGGAGAAATGAGCTGACATCGATCTGGGAATGCATGATTTGAATTTGATCCAAAGTGACATTGATATAGCTACGCCGTTTTTCGTGCATTTTGGGGGAAACGGATCATCAATGCAAAGGCCCCGAGAAATTTTTAGACATGTTCAAAATTTCAAATTTCCTGCTGCGTTTCCACTTCGTTTTTCCACATCGAACCGGTATTTAGATGGTATCAAAGTGGCGTTGAAATTAAAACGCATACTTTGAACCGAGAATGCATTGTAGGGTTGAAACGCATGGGAAACACGCATTTCAAAACTCAAGCAATGAACTGACATCGAAATGAATTTTTGTTGGTGTGACCTAGGCCCCAGAAGGGCGATAGTTCTTTGTAACAGAAAATAAGTTCATGCCCTTCTGACTCATAACAAATGACAATAATCTGAAACACCAGCTCAAAATTTGAGATAATTTAATTATTTCTGTTTCACTTTTGAAATTGTGAGTTTCAAACATACATAACCATATGCTATGTGATTATTACAAGCAAAAAACATATTAAGAGTTAATATTTTGTAGAAAAGAAGAAGTTGGAAAGTCCAGCATCCTGCCATTTCTTTTATATTAAGCCCTAAACCCCAGTCATACCAAGTCCTACATGACCAACAAAATCTGAGTGATTCAGGATAATCTAGTTCCGGCTATGAAGTACTGTGCTATTACAATTTTGGGCTAGGAGGCATTTGATGGAAAGTAATATTGTACATATTGTAATTTTAAGTACTTCACCATGCGAGGTATACATAAATCATAACAAATTTAAGTGGACCACTGTATGCCATTAATTATCAAAATGATTAACATTTAACAGAGATTTGTCAGGTGGCTTCAAACACAAGTAGATAAGCCACTGCTGAGAGCTAGAAGGGTGTTTTTAAAGCACCTGGGGGTGTTTCACAAGGACCAAGATCGACTTTAAGTTGGACTTAAATATGGCAGGCCATTCATGCCACTGTTTGCTCTCACCATTTACTGGCATTGGTCTCTCAAGAGACGTACAAATCATGGTCACAAATCTACAGAATTTACATTTTTTGATAATTCATTATTAAAGAAAAAAATATTATCAAAAGATCATAATGGTGAGAGCAACCAGTGGCATGAATGGCCTGCCATAGTTAAGTCCAACTTAAAGTCGATCTTAGTCTTTGTGAAACACCCCCTTGGTTACTGTCTGCATATAATGTTGATGCCGTGTGGCTCACAGCAAACAATTGTCAGTTAGTTGGATGAGCATTTTGAAAGTAATTTTAACCAAGGTTTATTATTAGAGGTGGTGCCTATCCAATAAACTGACATGCATGACAGCCCAAATTATATGAACCATTACAACCATTCAAACCAAGAATTTGAATTATTCTTGAAGGCAAGTTTTCTCAAAGTCAATGACTAAAATCCCAACACATTCTAACATCTTAAATATACTGTTTTGCTCTTGAAATCGTATTTTTTCTTCTCTTTTGTAGAATACAATGACTTTCAAGGACATGTAAATCTCTATTTGCTTTTGTACCCTGTGAAATTACCCAGGATATCAATCAGTGTACATGTACAATGATGTAGATACACATCATGATTTGTTTTTTAAACCCTGTTGCATAATCTTCCTTATGTCCTTTGGGATTCTAACCAAATGCAAGCTACTACATACATTAATGTGACATTACAAAGGCATTGCAAGCAATATATATTTCTCCTTGCTTGAGCATTGCCTGACATATTATCAGATAATCCACAGAAATTGAATTTGATCCACAGAGATGCTATCTTGAAGAAGCGTTGGTCACCACAGATTCCTTGAAGAAACAGTCATAATATAAATACTTAAGTAAAACTAAAACCTAATTCTATGGTTTTCTACCATTGAATTAATGAAACTAAATTTATTTTCATATACACAAAACAGTGGAACCTCAATATAGCAACTCCTTGGGAGAAAGGATATACATGTATTGATATTGAAACCTTGTTTGTAAGGGTAAAAAAAATAACAGTAAAAAACAAAGAAGTGCAACTAGCAAAATTACCTTGTTATATTGGGAGTTTGTTATTATAGAATTCCATATGACAAGTATCCACTGTACTGTACCTTTCACTTTACTCTAGCCTAAGGAAAATTAGGAAATTATGACCAATACCTAAACAAATGATTAATATCTAGAAGGCAAACCATTATGTAATCAATTAACACCCTATGAACAGGAATGCAAGCTACATACAAAGTATATAAATCGAAGGCAGAAATGAAAGTCTATTATTCAAAATATATATGAAGACAGGATTTGTGGCAAAACTACATTTCATTTCAGAGTGGTTTGTAATGATCATTACTTGTTGCAGTTTTCATTGATCAAAGATATATAATCATGATCATTTTTAGTAGCCGCTGCATCAGGACTGACCTTTGTGGTAGTAGGCTCTACTCACCTAGTTAATGATATTAACCACTAAATCTTTAAGTGTTTTTCATCAAGCACTCTTGTAAGCATCATTATATGAATATATGAAGTATGAAATGAAAGCAGTCTGTTCTCTTCTACATGAACTACTGGTCTAGTGGAATGATCCACCTACTGCTAGGTGTATACATTATACATGAACATTTCATTTATTGCACTTTTATGAATCTTTCAGAAAGGAAAGAAAGCAGAATACATTTGCATACATTTTCATACTCTCATTCATTATGAAGCATATCTAAGTACATAGAGCAACATTCTCTTCTGTGAGTCATGCAAAAAAAAGGCTTTGACTACTGATGCAGCAGAGTCCTAAAATTTGAGTCTTAGGAATTCCTTTCCAATATTAACTGTGAAACCAGACACTTTTGCAACATGAAATTTGCATGAATAGTCAAAAATTGCCATTTTCATAGCACAAAATTCTCTCAAATTACAAAATGTTAGTGTTGTGATTAACTGCATGAAACTTTCCCAACTTTGAGCAATTAACTCAGAAACATATCATGCACACTTAAGATCCTGGTTTTATGGTACCTATGGTGAACAATTAAAAACTATGTCTCATCACCATCAAATGGTGGACCTAAGTACAGCTTGCAGACCACTCCACAGTTATGTGCTCTGAGTGCCTTTGGCATGGGTGCTCCCAATTTCCACTCATTGCTATCGGGGCTGTAGACTTCAGTGGATGACAGAGACTGGTAGTTGTCCATCCCTCCTGTGACAACGATCTTTCCTTGGACGGACGGCAGCGAATAAGTGTCTCTCCGAGTTGCACATTGGCACAGGGAAGCATGGTGTTGTGTTCCACATCATATACCTTGATACCCTGTTTTCCAAAGCCACTCATCAGATAGATCTTGTTGCCATTAGCAACCGCTGGAAAATGGCAACTGGGGATAGAGATGTGCTTGATGATGTGCCAGTTGTTGCCAGCGGTGTTGAAGCACTGTATGCTCGTAAGCCATGTGCATCTCCGTGCTACCACCGACTACGTAGATCTTTTCCTTGATGGAAACAACAGCAGGGTCGACCACTGCCTGCTGGAGTGATGTAATCACTGTCCACTTCTTCTGCAACTTGGTGTATTCCTCCACAGTCCAGTCCATACCACTTTCATTCTCCCCACCAACCACAAACATCTTTCGGACATTGTTGCAGTTGAACCATGCTGCTGCCGGGCTCCGTTCAATCGGGCCCTTTGACCACGCATTTTTGGCGGGTCTAGCACCCATGTTGAGCTGGTTATTGTTCGACTGACCTTGCCTCCTGTGACGTAGATTTGACCTTGCAGCACTGCTACAGCAAAATTGCTGGTGCTGTGAGGCAGCTGGGCTAGAGTAGCCCATTTGTCATGGCCTGGATCATAGTATACCACATCTCTCACGCTTGAATAGTTCTTACCATATCCACTCACCACTGCCATCACCTCAGCATATGTGGAAGGACGGGGTATAGGACTACAACCCTCAACGTGTGTTTTGTTTTGGAGCTGCTGCTGCATAGATATAGCTGCAAGGATCTGCTTGCCATTCTGGCTGTGATCCTTGATGATGGGATCGGACAAGTATCCTAGAAGGACGGACGGCTTGATGTACACTAGGCGTACCTTATCCAGCACCTGATGGAATGCTTCGGCCCTGTCGTGACTGAACTCACACCACTTCATGCAAACCTTGAGAATAATCTCTTCCTTCTCCACCTTCAAATCATTTGAGGATATATAATCTGCCAGATCCTTAGCTGACAACTTCAAGAAATCCTCTTGCCGACTTACCGCGATGAAGTTCTCTCTGCAGTATTTTGAAGCAGCTGCAAGTAATTCAGTGCAGGAGTAGGTCTCTGCAAGGTGCTTGATTCCCAGACATGTGGATGGATTCAGATGCTTCTTCAGGAAGAGACAACAGGCTTTGACAATGCTTTGGTACTGCAAGTGACTGGCTGCTTCAAGCAGCTCCTGCGCATGGACGTATTGATAGTCAGTTGCGAAGTGTAGGAAAACTCAATGATTTGGGCAACTATGACCGGACTCATCCCGTCAAGGGTCACGATGCCTTTGACCTTCTCCAGGAAGTCGTTGGTGAACATGGCCTGAAAGTAGGGACTGTTGCAAGCCAGGATGGCACGATGGCACTGGAAGTGACTCTTGTTGACGTGTATGGTGGTGTCTGTGAGAGAGCCACTTTCTCTCATTTCGTTGAGCCCAGAGAGGACATGGGCAGGATGGTGGGGCTCTCGAAACACATACTCTTGCTGCACTCCAGCTTGATGATGTGAGGTGGAGGCCATGTTTGATGGCGTTTTGAAGAGCGTTTTGAGTTTAATACATCTTACCCATTGGATTAAGGATGAATTTCAAGTTTCAAGCCGATTCATCAGTTTAGATCTAGAAAAAACAAAAACAGATTAACAGAATGTGGTTGAGCTATTGTTATTAATAAATATTGCATAATTGTAAGGGTACTGTGAGCAATGCTGGTAATGGTAGAATCGTGTTCTAATAAAGGACTCAATTTCAAAAACCAAAACCTTGCTGAATATTGCAAGGTCATCTATAAGATGACAATAGCGCTAGTAACAAAAATAAACAT